>WBMW01006013.1:184352-226852 GCA_013396635.1 Penelope pileata | reverse complement strand
TGTTAGAAACTAAGACAATGCTCTAACAAAGTGAACGAGGCATTGTGCAATATAAGATTTATTTGAAAACCATGTTTTGACAAAATCCATTATCTGTGATTAAAACAGGAAAGACTATCTATAGCAATATAGTTTAAGAGACCAAAACACACATGGAAGTTATAAAACTCAGAAAAACAAACATTGACAAAATAACTTTTTAAAGAATAAATATAGAGATTACAAAGAATGTTGAAGAAAAAACAAAAGCATCATAGACAAAAGGAAATATCCAATATCTTTTGAAAGGAACAGTATAAAATGACAGCCAATTCAAAAGAATCATACAGTGAAGACAGGATGTAAGAACAATCTACTCTTGTACTAAGCTATGAAATATTCCACATTACATTAAAGACAGTTTTTTCTAGCGATAAAAATAAGTTGTCCAGGAAAAAATGTTTTTAAACTATCATAATATTGTTTCAAATTAAATCTCAGGAAAATATTAATTCCTCTTCAATTTTCCTTTCAGATTTCACTAGCAAAGGTTTCCTTGACTGACATTTCAGGTAGTTTTTTTTTGTTAAATACAATACAACAAGGAACATTACATGTTTTTTCAGCAAACATATTTAACATAGCCCTGGAGACAGGGACAGTGGACAGTCCTATCGAACTGCAGTATTTTACTCTGAAGCTCCAGGATGAAAACATTTATTTCTGTAATCAACACAATTCATAGTTTTTCATTAGCTACTACTTCTCTTCCCACCTATTCTGTATCTCCGTGCTCCCACATCCACATTACCCAAGTGGTATTGAATTTGCAGTCCAGGAGAACAAAGAACAAGAGTCTTTAAGTGACATTGACAGTTTTCTGACAGTGAATGCAAATGCTAGAGATGCTATAAGAGTAATTGACATCTGCAATTTGGTTAAATGATCTCCCTCAGTTGACACTATCAAAATCCTCGCAAAGTTAAAGAAGATAGAGCTTTGTTGATTTAAATGAGCAGATTTAAAGAGAAAATACACACTTATCTTCAGAAGATCACTTGTAACTGTTCTGCTAGGATCCTTCCTGCTGCTCTAGACTTCTTACTTGGTAAACAGAAATGATACCAAAAGTTGCTGTTTGGGTGAGAATCCTGATGATCGTAAAGAATTTGGGTCACCTTGTCGCATTCCGGTAAGGAAGCAGTATTTCAGACTTCACAGCAAATAAATATTATATCTCCTGATGATGAGTTTGATAACACAGCAGTAACATCAATAGAGAGATGACAAGGGAAGTCCTGCTACATCTTTCTCACAGTGAGAATGAAAACATGATGGTTTCATTGGATGATGTAGTTGATGGCCACTGTTTTGCAGCTTCCAAGCGGTAGAACGTCCTCCACATGCATGATAACATTCATCATTTTCTTGGATTCACAGGGCCCAGTCCTAACATGGAGTTGCAGAAGTACGAACATATTTTTCACTTTAAAGATTGCTGTTAACGGGGAAATAAAACAGAAAGGATACACCAAACAAAGAGCACTTACATTAAGATTATATCACATATGTAGCATGATATGCATGATAGCGTAACAAAGTGTGATTGTGTGGAATACCTAGAAAAGTTGCAGGCAGTGAATTCAGAATGATAAAATACATCTGAAATGAAAAAGGGGAAACTGAAAGTTATGAGAAAGGTGTAGTCAATGATAAAAATGATTAAAATAGAATTTCAGGGAGCGTGGTTATAATAAAAAATGTCATGGTATCAGGCAGTTTTTAATCTGACTGTGTACATCTTAATGGGTGTATTCAAATTCTCATTTCAAAAATAAGCAACAAAACAAAATAAAGTTTTTACTGGTATACAGTAAATAATGCACTGTACTGCTTAATACATCACTGCTGGAATCATTAATGAAGTGTCTGATCTCACTTCCCTGAAATAAAAAAGTCATTCAAATAAGGTCTCCTTATTTCAGTTAATGATTTTTTGCAATTATCATGTCCAGTGTGCAAACTGGAAAGAACTAAGATTTATTTTTATGCTCTCATTTGACTACATTGGCGGAAGTTATGTTTTCTTATCTTTTTAAAGAAGCAACTTCAACCTGGAAACATTTCCACACAGTCATTGCAGGAAACTCTTCTCATCCTTAAAGTTGAAACAGAATTTCATATGTAGAATAGATATCTCGTGATAAAACAGATTTCTTTGCTCTATCAGTGTAGACAGGGAATACACATCTCTTAAAATACATACAGCATAAAAATATGTTTCCTTAGAAACAATTCCTATGCTCTACACGTATTTAATAAACATTGAATATAAAAGAAGGCTCAGAAGAGGTGAAATCCTCTTCATTTTTATAATGAACAGTGACATGGTGAAGATATTCAATAAGAGGGAAAAAAAAACCAGCATGATTTTCAAAGAATATTAAAGGGTCAATCCTCTCATGGTAGGAAAGCTGCTTCCTCTGGTTCCTTTGCTCATCCTGTATTTAATAAATGTGTAACTGTCATGTCTGTCTACTCATGACAATCTGATGAATGTATTCTTTAGTCAAGGTGGACTTTCTAAAATAATAAATAAACTGGCAAACAAAATTAATCTTGGTATCCAAAGGTAATAACTTACAAGAAATCCCTATGCCAAATCTCCTCCTTCAGAATATTGCATTATAGACAGTCTTCAAGGCATTTTGAAGGCATCCCTGGCATCTGTGACGCCAGTTTGCAGTCTCTGATGACAAATCTATGAAGTGACAACTGACTCACAAAATAAGCAGCTTAAAATATCTTCCAGAACTCAATAAACCATATACACATTATTATCATATCAAGAAATGGGTTTTCTATATTTCTGTATATGTGCAAACTGTATATATTTAGAGACAAAAATTTATGACATATCAAGTTAGTAAAAATTGCAGTGATAGTAAACAGAGACTGTTCCTGTACACAAGTATGAAGTCCTCTGGAAGCTGCTGGTTTAGATCTCGCAGACTGACATCCCAAACTGCTGTAAACAACTTCTGCACAGATTTTCTTACAGAAAAATCAGTTAATTTGAGCTTTGTGAGACTGAATTAATTAATGTTTGTGAAGCAGTCCAACACTCTAGAGGAAATGAATAATTCTACCTTACAGCAGTGTTTGAATAATGTGAAGCAAATAAGGCCATAGGGTATACAGGGAACAGCAGAGGCAAATACAGTATACCACTGCTCGCTGTTGCAGTACTAGCTATTCTCTGTGCTTAATGAGGCAGGGGTCCTATGTAATCACAGTGTCACAGTGTACTCAGCAAAAGAGGGCTGAATTAAGGTTTCCTGGGCAATCTCAACTCTGGCATTTCCTATATTTTGGGTACTTGACACTGCAACCTTAGTAATGTTCTTTTGTGTATAAGATTATTTGTGTTTTAAAGACATCAGTAATTACAGCACCTAGGCAACACTGCATGAAGTGCAAGCAGCAAATCCTTGCATGCTTTAATTTCTTCCTCCAGAGGAAATAATCCACAGCACAGAGTATCCCACAGCATGCTTCCAGGAGTAAGACACCTGCAGAAAGCAGTCTGCTGCCGAAAGCTCCTTTAGATTTGAGGACAAGCTTATCCCTGGCAGCAGTGTGCTCCACAGGAAGAAACCCTTCACTGAAAATATGCTGCCTTCACCCTCCTGGGGCTGAAGCTTTTCTGAACTCCACTGTCACCATCAAATCAAATAGCTGCACAAGGAAACCAGTAAGGGAGCAAGCTGGAGAAAGTGAATAGAAAGGATGTATAGGCAAACAGGCATTGTACAGTACCACAACGAATCCAGTGTTGCATAAGTAGTCACTTTACAGCAAATTATGATATAGACTATTTTCTTTCATCCATGGTAGCAGCTGAGTCACTGAACAAGAAGAAGCTGTAGCATCTACAGAGCATTCAGTTTTTATCAGAATACATTATAAACCATTTCTGTGGTAGTTAACTGTATACCTTGCTTCAGTGGAGACATCTAGCAAAAATCTGACTGATACGAACCCGGTGCGGCAGAACTTGTGAAGTGAAGAAATCCCCAGCCTTCTGTGCTTTGGAAAGCCTTTTAGTACAAAATGTGTCTTCAGAAATGCTAATCAGAATAGTCATTGAGAAAGATACTTCTCTGCGCAGAACTGGGTCAATCTCAAAGAAAGGACTTGGTCAGAAGGGCTTTGCAGTCATGTTCACAGCAGAGCTATGCAGCTAGGGAGTGCCCCTCTCGCTGATGCTGGCTGGAAGGACGGAAAATTAAAGCCTTTTTATTTTCAGCAGACCTGTATCTGACACACAGCTATACACACACACCAGACACGTTGTGGTCAGATAAGAAAATAACACTCTTGCCCAGATGATCCCAGAGGATGATTATAACCTATAATAGAGGAAGATTATTGACAGCTTTAGGAAAAGAAGAACACAGAAGTTCAGCTCAGTGCACTCAGTTTTATTCGACCCATTCAGTTTATTTGTCACTCAGGCAGAGTGACCATGAAATTGTAGAGTTCTCTATTCTTGGTGATGTCAGGAGGATGACTAGCAAAACTGCTATCTTGGACTTCTGGAGGGCAGACTTTGACCTGTTCAGGACACTTGTTGCAAGGGTCCCTTGGGACTCACTCCTGAAGGGTAAAGGGGTCCAGGAAGCCNCTTCTTTACATCTGTCTCTAATAGCCAGATAGTTATCTTCGGGGTACCCTACCCCATGACCTGGAATTCTGGGATGGTAAGCAGAACACACCACTGTAATTCAGGTGGAGACAGTTAGAGACCTGCTCCTCCATCTGGACTGTCACAAGTCCATGAGACCAGATGGGATCCACCCTAGCGTGCTGAGGGAGCTGGCAGAGGTGATTGCCAAGCCGCTTTCCACCATCTATCAGCATTTCTGGCTATCTGGAGAGATCCCAGAGGATTGGAGGCTTGCCGATGTGACTCCTATCTACAAGAAAGGCCGTAAGGACGATTCGGGGAACTACAGGCCTGTCAGCCTGATCTTGGTACGAGGGAAAGTTATGGAGCAGATCATCTTCAGAGAGATCACACAGCACGTGCATGGCAACCAGGGGATCAGGCCCAGCCAGCACGAGTTCATGAAAGGCAGGTTGTGCTTGTCCAACCTCATCTCCTTCTATGACCACGCAACCAGACTGGTAGTTGAGGGAAAGGCTGTTGATGTAGCCTACCTAGACCTCAGCAAAGCCTTTGACACAGTCTCCCACAGTATTCTCCTGGGGAAACTGACAGCCCGTGGTCTGTACAGGTACACTCTTCTCTGGGTAAAGAACTGGCTAGAGGGCCATGCCCAGCGGGTAGTGGTTAATGGAGTTAAGTCCAGCTGGCGTCCCGTTACGAGCGGTGTCCCCCAGGGGTCGGTATTGGGGCCCATCTTGTTTAATATCTTTATTGATGACCTAGATGAGGGGATTGAGTGTACCCTCGGTAAGTTTGCAGATGACATCAAGTTGGGAGGATGTGTCGATCTGCCTGAGGGTAGGGAGGCCCTTCAGAGGGATCTGGACAGGCTGGATAGCTGGGCTGAGGCCAACGGGATGAGGTTCAATAAGGCCAAGTGCCGGGTCCTGCACTTCGGCCACAATAACCCCATGCAACGCTATAGGCTTGGGGCAGAATGGCTTGAAGATGATGTAGAGGAAAAGGACCTGGAAGCGTTGATTAATGGTGGGCTGAACATGAGCCAGCAGTGTGCCCAGGTGGCCAGGAAGGCCAATGGCATCCTGGCCTGTATTAGAAACAATGTAGCCAGCAGAAGCAGGGAGGTGATCACACCCTTGCACTCAGCTCTGGTGCAGCCACACCTCGAGTGCTGTGTTCAGTTTTGCGCCCCTCACTACAAGAAAGACATGGAGGCCCTGGAACGTGTTCAGAGAAGGGCAACAAAACTGGTGAGGGGTCTAGAGCACAAGTCTTATGAGGAGTGGCTGAGGGAGCTGGGATTGTTCAGTCTGGAGAAGAGGAGGCTCAGGGGAGACCTCGTCGCACTCTACAACTTCCTGAAGGGAGGTTGTGGTGAGGAGGGGGTCGGCCTCTTCTCCCAGATAACTACTGACAGGATGAGAGGGCATGGCCACAAGTTGTACCAGGGGAAATTTAGATTAGATATAAGGAAAAACTTAAAAAAGATGTCATGTATTCTTGTCAACATGCATTACACAAAAATATCTGTCCATCTGATCCAACAGGATTTCCCAACAATGCCAATGATGTTGGCTAGTGCACAGATGTCTTCTGTGAAAACTGGCTTGAGTAGTATGTACAGGGTGATTGGGAAATGTTTACCATTTCTTTTAATAGGATGCAATATAACACAATACAATACATTTAAGAGTTACTCATATAAATGAAAGACAGCCACGCTTGGTTCATCTTACGGTCAGTGGGAGCTCCTGCAAAACAGTCCATTTCATCTGTCCCAAACAATTAAGATAGTCCTTGGAGAGTGTAAGTTTTCTTCCATTAACTATACCAAAGAGAATTTGTGGTGATTGCCACAAATCTGATGTTACCAGGATCCTAGTAAGAGTTAATGTGATTTATCTGAGGTGTTATGTCTGCCACATTAGGACTAATCCATACGTAAATTGTAAATAATGACAGAGTATTAACCTTTCTTGAACTTTTAGGGTGCTACAACTCTGGCTCAATAAAAATGCTCTTGCAAATGTTTTGTGATGTAATTCTAATGTGAAATCTCATTCATACGCAAAACAAGACTGCAACATTAAATGCAAAACATTGGTTTCCCTTCTGCTTGCATACACAAAAAAGAGTTTAAATTAATACAAAAAATATACCACAAGAAAAATCCTGCTTTTTTCCTGGATGCTACTAATTATTATTTCTGCCATAATAACAGTAAAAAATCTCCATTATGATTACATTCCTATTTCCTATATATAAATACATTCCTATGGAGATAGGCACAGAACAAATTTAAGAAAACAGATTCTCTTATCTGCAAAAGTATAGTTCTAAGGAACATTAAGTATTATTGTTTTTTTAAAAAGAAAAACTTTTAAAAAAATTCAATCAGATCGATATGAAAGACTGTATATAATAAATATTACAATGTCAATATCCAGATCTTTTTAAGTAACATTTTGAAAAGTTCGGAGCACGTTCATAGCTGGCTTTGAAGTAACTTCTTTCTCATTACATCAGGGTAAACACTATGAGATGGGAGTATGTCTCACTTTTTTTTCCTCAACTCACTGAAAGTGAGGGGAGAAACCATCACTTTGAGAGTTTAGTTCTGCAATTTTTCTTTTTTGGTCACAGAACTGCAGGATTATAGTTGAACTTGGTTATAGGATTTAATGGCTTGCTGGTGAAGCTGATGGAGCTTTCATGGTATATAAACTGAACAGTATATGAGCAAGGAGCAAATAAGAGCCTCCAGTTTGTGCAGACGAGCTCTGCAGATAACCTGAAAAAACTTCCATATCCCACACCTAAATATAGAACAAACACGAGACCTTGCATAGCAACTATTTCTCACTCCTTTGTTTCTTGGAACTAAAAGGGCCAGAAGGAAAATAATAAAAAACAGCTGCGTACTTGAGTTTGATACAATACTGACCAAGTTTAACAGAATTAACAATTAATTTTCACAGGAATTATAAATATTCTGTTGTATTTATCTTGGATATCATACATCAAAATCATATCATAATCATATCATAAATCCATGTTTTCCTACTAATTTTGGAATAAATCTTAGTATGTATCCTCAAGCATATCTTATAAATTAAAAATTAACAACTGAATTCATTGGATTTTATTGACCTGATAACTTATTTCCGGCTTTCCTCAATAGGTGAAGGAACAGATTTGGTATAATATAAACAGTATAAATAAAATGTTTATCATGGATCTTCTAACAGTCACGGTTTTGTTTTTAATAATTGCCTATTTCTCACTTTGCCATTGAAATAGAACTGGAAGCAATCGTTAAAACACTGAAATGTGCACAGTATGAGAACAAAATATGAGAACAAAATACGCTCTTTAATATCTTCATCAATTATATCAACAGTGGGATTGAGCGCACCCTCAGCAAGTCTGTGGATGACACCAAGCTGTGTGGTGTAGTTGACATATCTGAGAGATGGGATGCCATCCAGAGAGACCTAGACAGGCCTGAGCAGTGGGCCCAGGAAAACCTCATGAGGTTCAAAAAATCCAAATGCAAGGTCTTGCACTTGGGTTGCAGCAACCCCCACTATCAATACAAGCTGGGGATGAAAGGACAGAGTACAGCCCTGCCAGAAAGGATCTAGGTGTACTGGTAGATGGCAAGCTGGATGTGAGCCAGCAATGTGCCCTTGCAGCCAACCGTATCCTGGGCTGCATAAAAAGCAGTGTGGCCAACAGAGTAAGGGAGGTGATCCTGCCCCTCTGCTCTGTGCTGGTGAGACCTCACCTGGAGTACTGCATCCAGATGTGCAGTCCTCAGCACAGGAGAGACATGGACCTGCATCCAGAGAAGGGCCACAAAAATGATCCAAGGGATGGAAGATCTCCCCTACAAGGACAGGCTGAGAGAGCTGGGGCTGTTCAGCCTGGAAAAGAGAAGGCTCTGGGGAGACCTGACAGCTGCCTTTCAGTATCTAAAGGCGGGCTATAAGAAAGAAGGGGGCAGATTATTTAGTAGGGTCTATGGGGAGAGGACAAGGGGAAATAGTTTCAAACTAAAAGAGGAGACATATAGACTGGATATAAATAAAATATTTTTTATTATAAGAGTAGTGAAGCACTGGAACAGGTTGCCCAGAGAGGTGGTGGATTACCCTGTCCCTGGAGATGTTCAAGGTCAGGCTGGACCAGGCTCTGAACAACCTGATCTAGCTGTAGATGTCCCTGTACGTTGCAGGGGAGTTGGAGTAGATGACCCCAACACAAAAGACTATGATTCTATTTAAAAAAAAAAAAAAAAATGCAGCTGATACAACAGCACTGCTCCATTTGATTTGTGGTTTTGGCTTTAAACATAGAAAATGTTATTATTAGATGGAAAATGTTTAACCCTGAATTCAGCTTTCTTAAGATGTTAATCAATAGTCATAAGCACTAAAGGTAGAGCTGTGTCTTGAATAAAGCTATTTAAAATAGTTTTCTTCCTTCTAGTCACTGGATTAACAGCCATTGTGGCCTATCGCATTTTAATTACTGGATGAATTCCCAAGACTTTCCATGTGTATCAGTGAGATACAGCCAATGTCCAAACATATATCCCTAAAACTAAGTGCAATGCTTTGTGATGCAGAATATTTTAGATCAGTCAAAGAAAAAAAGGCATATTAGACGAACACAATAATCTTTAACAAAGCAAGACACTTTAGTTAAAAAGAATGCAAATAACCTCAACCATGTTAGTCATTCAGTCATACTTCACTAATGACTGGATATTTTGCTAAGTCAGATCTAACCTGTATCGTACAGATACAGCCAAGATTAGTTACCCAAATATTTCTTTCTGTCCACTGGAGCACCAAAATGCATAACATGCTGGCCATTATTTTGGCAGTTCATTACGTTCTTCTTCAAACCTTGCAAACTACTATAATGGATCAAGAGAGGGTTGTTTCATTGTCTTTGATTATTTTATTTTATTTTTTTAAACTTGGCTTGTTTAATACTGCAGTAAATAATACTTTAATGCTTGACATTCTATCAAAAAGTTACAATTCTAGAGAAATGCCAAAGCCCTATAAGCTCTGGCTGTGTGTATTTCTTTTCAAGAGCTCCTATGAATTGGGATGATCATCAGGTATGAGAAAATTCAGTTGGAAAAGTACTGATGTTAGAGAAATATTTTTTCCATGTTGTAACATGAACTTAAAGATTCTTTACCTAAGTACTGAGTTACGCGTGAGTACGCTGTGAGACAGCCACCCTCGAGGCACGGTGCAGCTGAAGGTGCAGAGGAGTGAACTCCCTGGAGGAGTCATGATTAACTGCTAACCACACCTACAGCCTTTATAAAATGTCAGTACAGCACATCTTGGTGGGAGAGAAAAAGTACAGCTAAGCTTTCCTTTAAAAACTCTCATTTTCCAGGGTTTATACCTCTACGTTTTCACTGAGATTGAATGAACGCTTTTTTTTTCTTTTTTTTTTTTTTAAACAAAATCAGAATTATCATGGTAATGACATTTACAAACCAGCTGCTATGAACAACTCCTCCAGAGGAATTTTGTGGGAGGGTTCCAAGTTCTTCTTTGTATACATGAAAGGAGTTCTGGCATTTGTGGATAAGATAGAGTTGGAACTGCTTACATCTAGATGCCTTTTATTGTTCACAGGGAGAACCTGGGTGGGTATCTGGGCCTGTCTCATTCCTCTCTCTTATACATTAGTGCTGATATATATGGTCTTCTTCAGAGCTGGTATGAGACCTCACTAATGCCAAAGAGGGGCACTTCATTCTGTCTTCTAAGTGTACAGACAAAAAGTTTTAGTAGAGCTACTTGAGGTATGGTCTGTTTTGAGGAAAGAATTACAGACAACAAAAAGATAAGGCAGAAGAACTGTATCATCTTAGATGATATTTTAAATTATTTCTAGCAGCTTCTTATTGTTAACACTCAACAGATGAAGACGAAATTATTCACTTTCTACTGTATTTCTCAGAACAAAAGAACACTTCGTTTTCAGTGGACACGTCTGAAGTATTGTCTAGAATTTTCTGCGAGTGGTGGGCCTTTTAAAACAAAGATACTTAGCATGAAAGCTGTGATAGCTCAGGAGCATTTTTACTTACAGAGCAAGTTCGTTTCTCTGCCAGAAATAAGCACTGCATTTTAAAAGTATTCAGTGAGGATATGTATGAACACGTTTACAATAGAGTCACACCCTGCTGCATGGGCTTTACAGCATACCTCTCTCACTATGAATCACAGAAGGAAACAGATTGAAAGTTTGGCCTGCTTTTCTGCAGAGTGCAGTCCCAAAGCATTTGGAAAAAAAGTATGCACAAGCCTTACCTGGGAACAACACAAGAAGGACATTTCCTTGCTTTTGTAATGTTCAGCTTAACAGCAAACATCGCCTTTGGGAGGCAGCTCTTTCAATTAGTAAATTCCAAGACAAACATCGCAACATCATGAAGTGCCAATTAAGCACTCTATCAAGGGAAGAGTGTCAGTAGATTTATGACCATCTACAGCAGACAATGGAGAAATGAGCGGAAAGATAAAATATTAAATGTGAAAAAATGACAATTAGTTGGAATCTCCCAGAATCTGATTTTAGCCACTATATAGTTAGGCTGTAAGCACTCCATTTAGATGTCTGCCAGGATGGTTTTGATGAAGATTAAGCTTGTCTTATTGCTCAAATTTAGATAATTTAAGAAATAGGTTTGAAACAAAATTCTTCATTCATCTGATTCAGTGCCTAAGACTTATGCATTCATGTTTATATCCTGGGTTTATCTATCTTTTAACAGTTGCTCATAAATGACTCTGCAGGTGAAAAACTGGTTTCCATTCTGAATGCCCTCATCTTGGTTTCCAGAAAAAGAAATCAAATATCCCTTGTAAACTTGGCCAGGAGAGTTCTGCAAAGGGAACTGAATATACCAATGAATATATCTGCAGATGACACAATCAAAATCAGACAGAAGTGACATGAGTTGCACAAGGGAGATAAGGAGTAATATTTTCTGGCAATGATCCAGGCTGGTGCCTGCCTGCCTGTCAAAAAGCCCTGGGAGACTGTGGTGGGCAGCAAGCTAAGCCCTGGTAGGAGGGTGTGCCAACAGCATCCAGGGCTGTGCTAGCAGAAGCGTGGTCAGTTCTCTCTATTCATCACTCATTGGACCCCATCTACAACATTGGGTCCCCTCCTCAGTAAAAGACAAGCAGTGATAAAGTGGACTGATTTTAGTAGAGGACAAAACCATGGACAAGGCTGAAGCACAAGCTTGCCCTGAGAGGAGAGGCTGAAGGACTTGGATTTCCTCAGCACAGAGAAGACACGGATGTGGTGGTACCCAACAGTATCTTCCAGCACCTACAGAGAGGTTATTGAGAAGATAGAGTTGGGCTTTTCACAGTGGTAGATGGCAGGAGGATGAGAGAAAATTGGAAGGTGAAATGAGAGATTCAGAGTGGATATAAAAAGAAACTTTATCACCATAAGGGCAGCCTGGAGTACAGCGGGCTGCCTAGAGAAAGGCTGTGCAGTTCTGGAGGTTTTCAGACCTACCTGGATATAGTCTTCAACAGCCTAGTCCGATCCTTTAGCTGGCCCTGCTTTGTCCAAGAGGTGAGACTAGAGACTTCTTGAGGTCCTTTCACATTTAAATTATCATATGATCCTATTACACCAATTGAGTCTATTTATATCTTATGTGAACATCTGTACTGGCAACGACACTCATAGAATGCAACATCCACTTTTTGTACATATCGCTGCAGATTAACTTAAGTGAAACAATTACCTTAAAAATACGAAGTAGTATCTGTTCATATTGTTCAAGCAAATTAATGTTTTCCAATAGTTAGTTTTAGAAAAATGTATAATTAACATTAACCTCATGATTAGTAATAAACAATAAATCATTCAATTAATGAAATTTTAGAGGTACTTTTCTCATATCACTTTGTACATTTGTTTGGTCTCTGCTTTAGAAGAACATTCCTTGTTGAAACCACTGTGAAAAACAAACTTACTGGCTGTGTCAGTAAAATCCGGTTACAAAACACATGGGAATTGCTCCACATAATTATGGGTGCAATATAGCTAGTGTATAATTCTGTAAATGCTCAGCTATGTTGGCACTGTTTGTGAGGACATGCCATTTCTAATAATTTTGTTGTTTTCATTTTTTTCAATTGAAGCAACACGTACAACACGTAAAAAGAGATGGCAAAATTCTCATGGAAATATTGAACTGATGTGTCAAGGATAACAAGGGATTTTTCTGACAGAAATGAAATTCATTCTCTGGCAGTCCAAAGGTACTTCTAACTAATACTGAGGTCTGTTATCAGAGATCATAGAATCATAGAATCATAGATTGGCTTGGGTTGGAAGGGACCCCAAGGATCATCAGGTTCCAACGCCCCTGCCACAGGCAGGGCCANTCCACGTCTTTCCTGTGTTGGGGGCCCCAGACCTGGGCATGGTACTCCAGATGGGGCCTCATGAGGGCAGAGTAGAGAGGGACAATCACTTCCCTGTTTCTGCTGGCCACCTCTCTCCTGATGGAGCCCAGGATATCATTGGCCTTACAGGCTGCAAGAGCACACTGCTGGCTCATGTTAAGTTTTTCGTTCACCAGGACCCCCAGGTCCTTCTCTGCAGGGCTACTCTCCAGGAGTTCTTCCCCTAGTGTGTATACATATCTGGGATTACTCTGACCCAAGTGCAAGACCTTGCACTTTGCTGTGTTGAACCTCATTAGGTTTACACGGGCCCATCTTCCAAGTCTGTGAAAGTCTGTGAGATAATCCCTTCAGAAGCTGGCAGAAAAGGGCCTGAGTATGCGCATCTCAGTACTAATTTCATACTTCTCAATCTTCTAACTCCAAAAACCTGCTAATGCAGTCCTCTTCAGAGACACAGCCCATGATCATGTATATAAGCAAAAGCAAAAAGGTTCCTGTCTGCTACATGGTGATAAAGACACATTGATCCACTAATGATATACTTCCAGCATTCTTGTGACACGATACCCTTTGCTGCAAGCCAAGACGAAAAGAGTGGCTCACTACTAAATCTAGGATTTTGCAGGTATCTTTTCACATACTTATACAGCATAATTGCTTCATTTCCATCTTAATCAGATCACAGTGTAATCCTATATAGTAAGAATATACAATAAGATATTGGTTCCAAATATAATACATAAACTAAGATACAACAGCTTAAACAAAAACTAAATGTCTTTGTGGGATTTCCTTCTTCTCTTTCCTTTTGCTTTCTCTGTGTGTTCCACATAGGTATTAATACTGGTATAAATACTGGTATTCATCGACTATAGAAGCGACTAAAACACAAGGCTGAGTTTTAACTGGGCTTTTGTATTTTCTTGTTACTCCTCAGCATTTATTTTATCAGACCATTGCATAAAACTTTCTCTCTTCTTCTGAGCTGACTCCAGTGCTGTTCAGCTAGTTAAATCAAGATAATCAGTAGTGAATACGTAATTCTGGCTAAAGGTAACTAACCTTGTTCCAAACTCCTTTTATTTGTTATTATTGCAAACTCGGAGAACCTAAAAATGAAAAAGTTGAGTCTTAAAATTGTTATTATTTCAAGCGATTCACACCAGATTCAATCTGACATTTGCATAACAATTCCATCTTTTTAAGTCATCTTCCCAAAAATTCAAATGTCATTTTGAATCCCAGAAATAAATTTGTAAATTAGTAAGTTTGCTTCTTTTCTATTTGCAAGAAGACAGCAGCTTGAAATATGTCTAAATATAACTCCTTTCCTTATGTGTAAACTGTCAGGATGACAAGCTCATTTACATGTGAATACAGCTTTACTAATAAGCTTCTCTGAACTTTCAAAAAAGGACACGGCATATTCTCTGTAGTCCTTAAAAGCAAGTACACCGCCCCTGTCACTCTGCACTGGGACTTTATGAAGTTGCTTCCAAGTTGAGGAAGTGTGGGAAGAAACGCTCTCCTTGGTCTCTATATTGCAAAAGATGCAGATGAACAGCCATCAGCTGCAGTTCACAGATGAAGACGAGGATAGCAAGTCTCAATATGACTCCTGATAGTGATGGCTGGCTGAGAAGCCTAGCGTACTTCTCTGCAGATGTAGATCATGTTCCCAGATCCAGAGGCCCAAATGCTGTACCTGAAAGCTAAAACACTGCTTCCTGCTCCAACTGCTGACAAGCACAGGGTGCTCTCATGTAGAGATTTCTCCTGAGCAGTAAAAGAGAAGAAGAGCAAAGGATCTTTGAATAGAACTGTGTGAAAGCGTGTCGGGTGCATAAGTAAATTTTTATGTTTTATTCGAAGAAAGACTTGCCTCTCATTTGACACCTTTATCAGCTCTGGTTGTCAGTGTGTGCTTACTTGAAGTTGCTGACCTTAGCCCTGTTTCTGCTCCTTGTCATCCCTCTTATCTGCGGCTCCTCCAAACCCACAGCACTATGTTCACTCAGGGAGTGATGGGGTGCTGATACAAAGATGTGCATGATAATCAAAACCCTTCTCTGTTCTTCTGTGGTGGGATGACGTAGCACTCCACCTCACCCTGTCTTCCTGTCATCACTGCCTGGAAACAACCCTGGGATATTTCCAGGAGTCCTGTTAGCTTAATTGCATGCATCAAACACTTGATTTCACAATGAAACCAGCTACAACTGCGCTGCTGAACATCTTCCTTTTGATAACCAAGTATTTTACAACTAGAGATAAAACAGATTCTATGAAAATGTTGATTAATTAAAATGGAGCAGATTTTTAAGTATGTTTATAATCCAAAACAGTATTACATGCCCAAATTTATGACCAAATTGTGTGGCTATGTCTCTTTACACATGCATTTTTAAACACCTGATGCAGTTTGCCATATATCAGAATACACATGGAGGAGAAAAGTGTTATTTTAGCCTCTAGGAGAAAAGCCATGTACTGTAAGGAGTTTTTATCCGTAGACAATTAAACCCTTCAGGTGAGAACAAGAAAGTTTAATTTTCCTTATTCCTGGGGAGATTGTTGTGCTCAGAAGGAGCACTGATAATTTACAGCATCTTATTTATTTGTGTAGTTATCCTAGGAAGGATGGCAAGGTATCAAGGAACATAAGGCTCTGAGAAGAGTGACTCTCAGAAGCCACTGCCAGGCACTGCAAACTACCTTAAACCAACGTACACCGCTGTAAGCTATTACTGTAAGCAACATACACAAAGTCTTAAGGTCTTAGGTTTTTGAATTATTTGAACCAGATTTTTGCCTTGAAAGTATTGCAAGATAAAGTATTTGTGGCTATTCTTACAAATTTTTGGAGAGTATAGCGTCAAGTTTATTAAATATTAATAATAGCCGTATACATATTTTATTAGAAGTCTCCATCAAAGCTGTAAGGTGTATAATAAAGGAAACTCTCCTTCCTGGTGTCATTTGAACAACACAACCTTCACTAGAGACACGGCTAGAATGGGAAATTCCCTTAGGAAATGAGTCTGGAGAGATAAAACAAAGGTGAATGATGAAACAGGGACTAAAGGGAAGAAAAAAAATGAATGTCCCCTTTACTGTTTAGATACCTGTTGTGAATTTGTTCAAAGCAGCAGTCTATTGGTGGTTCCTTAAACTTCTAAAAAGTAATATTTTTTGACAAGAGAAACATAAACAACCCACAGTGAACCATGTGTACATGGGGTGAAACATCACTAACATTTCATTTTCTGGCAACAGTCATCTCCGCTGTAGGTGGCATGTAAACTTTGTACATGTAAATCATTTGAAAGCTGCAGCCAAGGAGAGCCCATGGGGAAGCAGGCTGTCCACCTGTAGACCATGGGCACCACACAGAGAAGATTTCTGTGTGCAGCCATGGAGGAGCCCACGGTGCAGCAGTGGATGTGGGCTGGATGAGGCCACAGCCATGGAGAGCCCCCACAGGAGCAGGACCTAGGCCAGAGCTGCAGTCATGAAGAGGGGCCCACAGTGGGGCAGGAGGTCTGGGGGAGCTGGTGCCTATGGGGATTTGTGCTAGAACAATTTCTGAAAGACGGGCTTCATGGTATGGAGCCATGTTAGAGCAGTGTTTGAAGTGCTGCAGCCTGTGGGAAGCCTTTGTGGGATCAGCTGGGGAAGGACAGTATCCCATGGGAGGGACTCACATGGAGCAGGGACAGAGAGTGACCATGAAGGAGTGGCAGAGACAAAGTGTTATGGACTGACCACAGCCCCCATTTCCCGTTCACCTGCACTCCTTTAGAGGAAGATGTATGAGAAGTTGGATGGAGGGAGGTGTTTTAATTTGATTTTGGTCCTCACTGTTCTGGTCTGTTAGTAATAGGCAATAAATTGTACTAAACTCTATGTTGAATCTGTTTTGTTTGTGATGGGAATTGGTGAGTGATCTCTGTATCCTTATCTTAGCCCACGAGCTTTTTTCATTCTATTTTCTCCCCATGTACTCTTTAGGAAATGGGGTGAGAGTGGCATGGTGGTGCTGAGCTGATCATCAATGTTAAACCACCACAGGTACAGAGAATGAATAAAGGACATTAGAGTTTGAAAATACTCAAGTTATAAATAGAGAAAATATTTAGCATTTAGACCTCCCAAGAGACCAGGTCTCCTAAGTTCTTGCTTCCTGCTTTCCTGCTAGCATTCTGACAGCAAAGAGAAGCTGTGTCTTAGCCCAGCAACAGCATCTTTATGTGTAAACATTTCTCTCAGCCCTCCTCCAAACAGTGCTGTGCTCCATCTTCAATCCACATGAGCTGCTTGGGAGATGTAGGCCAAATGCATGTGAGGATGATAGCATCAGACTCATTGTCCACAAATTAATGGTATTCAAAGCCAAATGTAAAACAGAGAGCTGTACTCATTTTTTATCATAAAAAAAAAAAAATGGAGAAAAAATGGCAGAAAAGGGAATTTTACCAGAGGAATTTATCCAAATGTAAATATAGGAAAATATTAAGGAGGAGCAGAAAAACTACATTGCTTGGCACATTTAAAATCATCTTCACTAGTTTAACCGATAAAAACACTTGTAAGGATCAGTCTTACACTTCTGAAAGGTGGCAAGATAATCTAATAATTTCTTTCAACTTCCAGTTCTTTGGCACTAATGTGTATTACACACCAATTTTACATGAGTCAAATCTATTGCTTATTCTGAGACTGTAAGTGAGAGGAGAACTGAACTACCTGATCCTCCGGTTACCTACTCGCTAATACAGAGTTATGCATGTGACTTTTCAACTGTTTCTTTTCTGGACAGAAGGAAGATGGTTTTTGTTAAAGCTAGAACAGCTGCTAGAAGTGGGTAGCTCATAGCACACCATCAAAAACAGACATCTGCACAAAAACAAACAAACAAACAAAACCCCATAACATAAAGCTTGATGCCTCAACAAATCAGGAAAATGTGGAAAATGTCAAAATCTAGGTCTTTCTGTTTTCAAGTGGATGCTTGGCACAGCTGAGGAAATCAACATACTAGATGATGGGTGGTACTACAGCCTGTCCTTCATCCTGTATTTGACATAAGGAATCTACATTGCACTGTTGACAAATGTCTAGGAGACTCAGCTGCATATGCATTTCCATACTTTTGAAACAGACTCATATGGGCTTTGTGAATCAGGTAGAAATATGATGAATGGAAAGAAAGTAGAAACTTTGACTGCTCTTATATTCCACTGTCTTTACACGACTTCTTATCCCTGAGGGTACGGTGCAAATGAGAGGTGTAATATGTCCTAATAAAGCTCAGTCTGCCACAAAGGGCTGCTTGAAGGGGCAGTGTAGGAGTGCATGAATCAGACAACACCAGCTCCATGGCCAGTGGGAGTCAGAGCTAGCAGACCCTTCCTTCAGATCTTTTAACAGGACTCTGTTCTTTCTGCAGCAATTACTGGTGGCAAATAAATGTATCATATAGATTCTTCCAGTTTGTTTTTCCTTCTGTGAAATAGAGATAATTTCGTGTTCTTCCTACGCATGTTAGGAAAACAACAGTATTTACTCTATAATTGTCTTAAATGAGTATTTTATAGGGAGCACAAATAAAAGATGAGTTCTCACTGAAATAGTACAGCCAGCCTAGAGTTTTGTGGCATCCTACATTATAACACATGGCAAGTGAAAACATTTTTTCCTCATGCGTGGTTTCTTTCACATTTGCATTCCTACCTTAGAATACACCAATTGCCTAGGGCTTTCCTCAGATGTTGAGGATTCTTCAGACATTTTAAGGATTTCTTTGGTCTCTGGAGACCTCCTACTTCAAGCTAGAAGGGAGAAAGAAGATGACAATTGCACATTCAAATTTGGGCATTGAGGGTGGAAAATGGCTAACCTTTCGTGCAATCTTCTGCTGCTGGAGTATGAGGAGTTTGGTAGTGCAAATGAAAACAGAATGCAGCTTCTGACTGAAAGTGACACCCTTGAGGTCTTAAAGGATAAATAGATTTAGTGCTTGCTCCAGAAGAGGATGCAACACCTGTCAATGAGAGAATTTGGTTTTATTTTCACATTGGCACAGGAGATAAGGAAGCTTTGTTTAACAGCTAGGTCTGATCCCAGAGATACCAGGAACGTCTGCTCTGAAAAGAAACTTCAACAGCATATTGAGCTGACAGAAATCATAGCCACAACGATGCCATTTACCTGTACGGTAACATGATTTTCCTGACATTTTTCCTTCTCTTTGTCTCTGTTCAATACAGCTGAGCTTAAATAAAAAACTTTTGATGGCAAAAAATATAGACAAAACATGGAAACATTCTTCTTGGAATTTTGTTTCTGTTGGAAGATTAAAGCCTCAAGTTGGAAGGTTAGAAAAGTCAGATTTTGGCTGCTAAGATCTGAAAATATTTTCATGTTCTTAATAAAACATTAAAAGTATTGATATCTTTGCTGATGGCATTACTTTTTTGAAAAAATATGTTCAAAATTCAATGGAAGTCTTTCACGTAGGCCTATTGTAATTTTCAGGACTTTATTTTATTTTTTGGAAGAGAGAGGATTATTATTGATCACAACTTGCATTATAGTATCATAAAATCATAGAATCCTTGGAGTTGGAAGGGATCTTTAAAAGTCATCTAGTCCAACTCCCTTGCAATGCACAGGGACATCTACAGCTAGATCAGGCTGCTCAGACCTTGGTCCAGCCTGACCTTCATTTACAAATCATTTTGTATGTTCTGTCTTATAACTAAAGTATTTCCCCACTATTTTTAAATTCAGATGTGTATAAAGCACCTAAGTTAAGACAGTAAGACATACCTGTTCAGAAAAATGATTCTAGCTTTCAGAACTAGTCAGAAAATGAGCTGAAGTAGTTTCTGACTAATATCAACTTGATAGGTACAACCTGTGTGAAATGTTCTTAAAATACGCCAATTGGTTTACTTGACAGATATCTGAGCACATTAAATAAGTCAGAAGTAACTCTGATTGTTCACTTATTATTACATTTTGAAGATGATTATAGCCCCGAAGCTGCCAAATCGAGACGAAGAAGAGTTTTCCAACCTTTTTCTGTGTGTTGCTCTTGCCATACAAGGCAGGTATGACTGTCACAATCTAATAATGAAAGTCTGGATAAACTGTCTTTGATTATCTCCCACAGATGAGATTAATACATTCTGTTCATGATGGGCACACATTTTTTTCGCTAGGAACGATGTAATTATAAGATGATTTCAGGAAGAAAGCACCAAGCTCCTAATTATTTTTAACAGAAATACAGTATTCTTGTCAGATATTAAAAAGAGCTGTCTTCCTCATCAGCTAACGTATAACTAGGTTTTTGAATAAAAATTGATTTTAAAAATAATTACCTGAGTTCGGGTTATATTATTTTACGAAACCAGACAGGTACTAGNAAAAAAAGTTGTGTAAGATCAATGCATACTTAATTGTTGTGAAGGGAGTTGTGCACAGTGCTGCACTAGTAGATAAGGAATTTTCTCTGCTCCAAAGAACTTGCAGCCTTAATATAGCTGGATTACACAGGATTAAGGTCCAAAATAAGTTAGGGTGTGGGATTATTAATGTTTATTATAAAGAAGAGTGTTACCTTAGAGATGCACATTTGGGGAAAGAGTGCAGGGTGAGTGAGAAGAGGGTCTGACAGATGACAGTGGAAAAATGTATTTAAGCAGGATAGGAGGAAGGAAGCAAAGCAGATAAAAGAAGCAGGAAAATGAAAGGATTGGGAAGAACAAAAAGAATAAGAGAAGGAAGATAAAAGCAGGGGTGAGGTGATGAGATATGCAAAAATCTACACTTATAAAATTAAAACACACCCTGGTGTGTACAAAACTCACCCACACCTTCTTTTCACGTACAGATCACTTCTTATGCTACTTGATAGTCCCATAGATACACACTTCATTTCACAAATATAAAAGTAAATGAAATCCACATCAAATTAACTTCCAGTCTAAATCAGATACAACTCTCAGTTGAGCAGCAATTTATATACACATTGAACTTATTACCCTGAGCCATCCCATTGATTATTAGTGAGGCTAGACACAGTTCTGAAGCTTGGTATGTAAATAGCTACAGGTTGAGATCTCTATGTTTCCTACTATATTTCCAGTTCACTGTTATGCCCATTACTATGAACCTAGCTTCCATTAAAAAGAATAAAGTGCACTGATGGTACCTACTGCAATTCAGCACATGGAAATTCCATCATGTGAGATCTTTGGGTGGTGAAAGAGGTGTGGTAAGAAAGTTGAGGAGCCGTGTTTGGAAGACGCTGCTTTTGTGTATACTTAAGGCTGAAAACATAAATGTTTGGGTAAGGGTTTTCTTTTTGTTTCATTTGGTTTGGTGGTCAAACCCATCTTGCTCCCAGGGTTCACTGGTGGCTGGATACTAGAGGGTAAGAAATGACAGCAGTGGGCTTAGAGGTCATATTGGAGACACAGCAGGACAAATGGTTTCAGAGCTTGAGGGTGGGGAAGGTTAACTATTGAAAGAAGATGCCTTGAGCAAGAACACATCATTCTGGCTATGTGTGCATGAACAGTAAAATTTGGGAAGGAATCTGAAAGCTTATATAAATGAGAATGGTGAATGTTAACATACACGTGTTCATAAAGGTGTACACAGTCTTCTAAGCAGAAAGACGAACATACATGTAGATGTAATAGTTAAAAGAGGGAGTGATAGCCTTAACCAAGCGCCCACACATTTTAATCCCAGGAACATTTCATCAGGCACTTATAGCTCTGAGACTTCCATTTTTACTGTTAGAATGTGTGTTGCTTACAGCAGGGTGATCTTGCACTGAAAAAGATCTTCCACATGCATGCAGTCTAACACAGGATGTGATTGCATGAAGAGGTAATATCACTCTTGGAGGATTCCTGCCTCATTTTGAATATCTATTTTCCAAGGAAAATAAAATGTAAATAGAGAACAAAGGTCAAAATATCTGTTATTTTGTGACAAAAAAAAAAATTGTACATATTTGCAATAGAATAAATCTGGAATAAACCTAGTGAAGTCAAAGTAGAATTTCTTAGTTTTCAGAGGTGAATGTCAGAAACACTGGTCCTGCAGGGCACAGGCATGACTCTTTTATTGGTCAGGATGGACAACTTCACTCAGGGCCACTCATTTTTAATTGATCTGGTCAACACATACAGCATCTAATTCACCTAATAAACACTGTCACACTTGTCATGCCTTTGTACACCTCCCCTAGCAATGTAAATGCAGCAGTATTCTCAATGTTATTGGTCTGGTGACTCACCACATAAAATTGCCATGCTGAATGAGCCTGACGTTGGACCACCAGCTGGCCAGCCCTGTAGCTGATGAGGAAGAGGAGAATAGTCGCTGCAGAGCAGAACACAGAGGCAGTCTCTCCTATTTTCCATACAACAACTCCTGCCTGTTTGCTGAAGCCCTGAACATTTGCTGAACAATTTTCTGAAGCCTTTGCCATGGTCTGGTGAGGATGGATGGTTGCACTGCTTATTTGCACACAGAGAAAAGCCATTCTGTGAAGGATTCCGTAAGGAAACACTTAGAGGGAAGTGCTTCAGAGGGCTGCAGTCCTTTTGTACACAGAGCAGGTGAGGTTGGATAGTTAGTCCTTTCCACCCTTACTGACCCAGTTCCTTTCTGGATTTTCTGCTGCAGAGAAGACTTAAAATGTAGTCAGTCTGGTATATGTCTTTTGTGCACTGAAAACAAGCACGTTAAAGGTACTGCTGTTACATACTGTTGCTATGTCTTCCCCAGCTGTAGGGCTTTTCTAGTAATTATGGGGAGGTTCCTATCACTTTGATTATAGGCACTGTCAAGTTTGCCACTTCCCCCTCATTACGAGCTATGTTACACCAACGCCAATAGAGAAGATAGATGCAAAGGAGATAACATCACACGCTCGTTCTCTCTCCTATCATCACATACCAGATTTTCACAAGCAGTTCGGCATGCTTAGAAGTGATGATGGTAAACTCTGTTTGGCAGAGTAGAGTAAGAGCTGCAGCAGCAGTAGGCGTTAAGAGGGATGACTGCAGGAGCAAAAGAGCTCTTATTTTAATGTGTCAGATACAGGTTGCCGTGGACAGCCTCTCTGCTCATTTGGAAGTTTTGAATATGTCCAGAATACCTCTTTGGAGATCAAGAAGAAATAAGTGTCAGATAATCTTATCTCCAAGCAAGTAAGAGATGCAGAATCATGAGACATCCATTCCTGAAATAGCAAAATTGGACTAGTGAGCAGCCACAGTAAAGAACTTGACACTAGAAGGCAGGAAAGGAGTGCTTCTATCATAATATCCATAAAAATTTCCTTATTATAAGTTCAAAAGTGAGTCTGGACAAGTTAAGATTCAGGCTGCTGCTCCTCTTTAAGGAAGTAATTTTTGGAAGGCTTTGTGGTATTTTTTTAGTGGTAGTGGTTACACCACTAAAAAAATGACAAATACATCTGGAAACCATCGGCGCTGCAGCCTGTACTGTCATCCTGCATGTCCAACAGGTTTCATGTAAATGTTCACAGAAGGAAGTTTATAGTTTCTTTAAGTAGTGTTTTGTCTGTCTGTATTACCCATCGCTTCTCTGAGCTCCGTCAGAAGGTTTGGCTAATATTGCGTCATCTCACTCAAGTAATATCATGTTGCTGGCTTAGTATCTAAGAGCATGTGGATTAAAAGCTGAAGCAAAGTCTAATAAAAAAAGAATTATATTGTTCATAGCTAAACAATGTACACTCTTACATGCTAATAAAATTTTCTTGCTTATTTGCCAATATAATGAAATGTGTGATTTTGGTGGAGGTCACCTACTGTCAGAATTCAGTGATTTTCACTTTCCTAAAAGCACCTTTGTTTATGAATCAAAAGTCTAATGTGACTTTTTGATATGACAGAATCTAGTTCTAATTTATTTTTCTGGAACTAACACAGTTCTGCACTTCTCAAATTTATTGCCATTTGAATTATGCAGAAGAGAGAATCCTTTTATGGCTTTTACTTTTTAAGGACAGTTACAGGTATATTGAGCAAAACTGTATAACACAGTTGGCAGGAGAGAAATCGAGGATTTAAAACAAAAGAGAACTTGACAGTACACGCAATTTCTATTTAACATAGCTTTAATTTTAACAGCACAGAAGAATCTTACGTCTCCTTCTCTTTCAAGCCCAGAACAACTGTTATAAATATAGATATTTGGCAATTAACTGTTTGAAACAGCACAAAAATAGATAGCATTATACCTAAATCTACTTATTGTAACTTCAACTTCATAATTTTCAGTTTAATTCCATTATTGGTGTATTTAACTTTTCTCCAAATCTTTTGTACACTTAAACACAAAGCAGAGTTCCCTGATTCTGTGAGGAAGTGAGGTCTTCAAAGCATCAACAAAGGCATTTTAGTGCTTTATGACTGCCCATATTTGAGTATATAGCTAAAGAACTCTCATGTGTCTACTTATTTTAGGCTGCAATTCTTTTCCTGAGTAAAACAACTTATACAATGTCTCAAAAAAAAGTTAAATTTAAATTAAATGTCCTGAATGGCCTTTCTAACAGCTACAAAATTGTTAGTGTTTAATTAGACGATGGACCATTTTAACTGCAATGATCTTCTCACCAAAAGTCATGTGTAAAGATGATGTGTGAATTCGTTCACTTTTCAGTGTTAAAGGCCAACAACCCACAACATTCCCTCTCTGTCTCTTATTTTTTTTTTTCAATTGCAATAAGTGACTCTGGCTCTTCTCTCTACCACCACAAATCTCCATTTTGTAACAACTCCTGAGCAACATTATCCATATGCTAAATGAATGAAAATTTAACAGTTCTCTCTAGAAATATTTGCTTATTTTTTGCAATGCTACCTGAGTTAAAGCTCCCATTGTTTGTATTTGAATAGTTACCCACTGTCTCCCTGGCATTAGTGATGGTGGGAAATTCAAGTGAGAGATACGTTTACACTGCTGTTTTGCTATTGCCGATGGTGCAAACATACCCAAATGAGGCTGCAATATCCACCAGGAAAGCTGAGTAAATAGTTCAGAAGTCAGCAAATATGCCCAGCTTCATGCTGCTGCACTACACTGCTTCCACCTGATTGCCAGTGCCGATCTAGTTTGTGTAAAACTAGCTTATTTTTCAACTGTGAAGTTAGCCTTTCAGAGTGAGTGCAGGCCTACCTTTAGAGGAAATAGAACTAATTCAGGAACTAACACGCCAAGGAGGCTGGTGAAGTAACCAGGGATGCTCTGAATGCAACCGTGACAGGTAAAGCTGAAACTGAAGCCCCACAGCTGCAGAAGTTAAGCTTGACAGAAAAATAAGAAGCAGAGAAGGCATTAGGCCATTTCACAGGCATTGGACTGGAATTGTTAATCCCTACTTTTGGGGAAACAAAACAATATTTTATATTCTGTGATTCCCTGTGTGGAGTTGGATTGATCTGCCACTGCTGCCCAGACTAGCAGTCTCTATAGACCTCAGCTATGCCAAGTCAGTTACTATGTCAGGTTGATCAGTGGATTAAATTACATAACTCTGTATAATCATAGTCCATTCACACAGCTAGTTTTTCGCTGTCATGGTTTATAGGAGCCTTATTTCATACAGCCATGTGTCTCTGTGCGTTTGATAAGCACAGGTCCTCCTCTTTGACCACTAACATAAAAAATTATGGGAATATGGTGAATTAAATTTTGTCTAGAAAACATTAACTAGAAATTTTCCTTCTAGTTTTTTTCACACTAGTGAAATTACAAAACTTACAGGAATGGTAGTTTCAGAACACCAGAGAAATAACTATTTTTTTTTCTGATTTCTGTGCTAACATTTACCTGTGCCAGTTTAATGTAATTCTACCAAATAGCAGAGTCAACTGGGAAACATTGTGTCTGCCAAAAGTACTTTCTCTGCTCCTTATTTCATACAAATTGCACTTGCAGAATAAATGTATTCCTTAATGGATTAGTGATACCCAAACACAATTTCAGCCTAATACCAGCCATAAAAGCCATGTAAATTACTGCCAATCTAAAAATGAAGCACAGGAAGTTTTAGTCTCGCATTGTAACTGGATAGGTCTTGCACTTGCCTTTGTAGATGTAAGATATAAAAGACGACTGAGATATCTACAAACAGTATGACATATCAGATTGTATCAAAGTAACAACAAACTGCTCTTTTTATCGCTTTAATCATCACTTACAAAAATGGTTCTAAACTCTTAAAAACATCAAACAGCCTTTATAGAATTTGCCCTTCAAGCACTCCATGTTATGATTAAAATCCTTGAGCTTAGACACATTGCTACATCTGAGTTGTTTCTTTTAGTTTAAATTAAGCTTGTTTCTTATTTTGTAAGGTTGTGTGAAGAGAGAATTTAAGCATACTCAGTATTTACAGAAGAGAGCACGACCCATGGTAGAAGCAAGGCTGTGATTTTGTCAGTGTTAATACCAGACGTGTGCACTACCACATCGCTGAACAAGCCAGACTTGTCGTGGGTCACACAGGGGTACACAATCACATCACGGGCAGCCACAAGACACGATGCACTGTTTCGGTCAGATTAATGTTTTGAATTTTGGTTTGATGCCAGCTACAGGAATACAGGAATGATAACATGTGGTGAGTATAAATATTAAATTCCATACAACATTAATCTGTTTATCAGACATTAGTTTTTATTCATTACTATGAAATCACAATAAAACGGAACAAACTCTCATAAATCTCTGCTATTAAGAACGGCCTTTATTCATGTTGACTTCATTTGAAGTTAATAAGAGTATTCATCCTCCTTGGGCAGGTAACAGTGTCTTTATTTCCTCATAGCCGTGTAAGAACTGAGCAAGCAAAAAGGCCACAGCAATCAACTGACCTCAAAACTTTATATTTTCAAAATAACAGCTAATCAGTACTTAACACCACAAAATCATCATCAAATTAAATCATCTTTGAATAAATGACACAAAATATACCTACGACATGTGAAGTTCTTTTTACAGAAGCCCTACTTTCGCTTTTACCAGTTCTGTATATCAAAATATCTACCTTAAGTGGGATAAAAGATCACTCCTTTTTTGTGCACTGAGAACTGTAACCATTTTCCACAACTCCAAAAAATCATCTGGTAATAGGAAAAAGGCTTCACAGATCATGGGCAAAGTCTCAGAGACTGAAAGTAGCACCCACCTGTTATCTACTGACACATTCACATAGGCTCAGAGTTGTTTACTCCCTCCTATTGACTGAGCTCATCTGTTGTTACTAATTAATTACATTATTTGAAGCATCCAGGCAAGAAAGCTGGGATGCCAGTGCTGAACAACACAACCTATCAGCAACACAAAACATTCTTACAAGCCTGCACAAGGTTCCAGAAGGTAAAAAAAAAAAAAAGTGCTCTGCTACAGCATTATGAATGTGGCGGAATTGTACTTCTATAGATCTGTATGGGCCTATTTTTATTACATAACCAGTGACTTTTAGAGACCAGACTCATGTGCAGGAACTTAAAGAAGCTGACACTAGGAGGAAATTATTCATATGGAAATTGCAGTCTAACCATAGTCATTGTTAAGCCCTGTCACAAGGCTTGAATTGCAATAGTCAGTGTCAATCTCCAGGGCTGAGAATACTGCACAGCATAGAGAAAGGTGGCTCTAGTGGCTCGAAATATTTTTCCATGTTCTGTCTTGTCTACAAATTATCGTTCTTGGGCAAAATTGTTAAGAACAATGCTAAATTCCAACAAGCTGTGTTCCAGAAACAAACTTCAAGTCCCAGCACATCACATCTGTCAACATCCAGGGCACAATTAGTGTTTGTGACACTGGCGATGCATCAAGGTAATTCTAATAGCTGTAAAAGATTCAAGGATAACAACTAAAATTTCTGTGCTTACATTTACAAGTGAAAAGAAACAAAACAGTGAGACAGCATTTTCTGTGCTATAAATGTGATAAATTTCTGTAAGAATGTGGTGGTTTAACACTGATGGATAGCTCAGCACCACCACACCACTCCTTCCCTCCCCTTAGAAGAACAGGGGAAGAAAATACAATCAAAAAAGCTCACACATTGAGGTAAGGGCAGAGTGATCACTCATCGATTACCACCATGGGTAAAACAGACTCAGCATAGGGAGATTAATGCAATTTATTTCCTATTGGTAGCACATTAGAACAGTGAGAAACTAAAGTAAACTAAAAACACCTTCCCCCCATCCACCCTCCTCTATTTCCTCCCCACAATGGTGCAGGGGAGTGGGGAATGGGGGCTGCAGTCAGCCCATAACGCTTTGTCTCTCCCATTCCTTCATGGCCACTCTCTGTCTCTGCTTCATGTGAGATCCCTCCCACAGGATGCCATCCTTTCTCCAACTGATCCTGTGTGGGCTTCCCACAGGCTGCAGCTCTCTAAGCGTTGCTCCAACATGACTCCACACCATGAGGCCCAACCTTCAGACAAGGCTCCAGCATTGGTCCCCATGGGCAGAGCTCCCCCAGACCTCCTGCTACACCACAGGCCTCTCTCCATGGGCTGCAGCTCCAGCCTGGGGCCCGCTCCTGCGGGGGCTCTCCATGGCCTCATTCACTGCTGCACCACGGGCTCCTCCATGGCTGCACGTGGAGATCTGCTCCATGTGGTGCCCATGGGCTGCAGGGGGGCAGTCTGCTCCCCCATGAGCCTGGGCCCCTCCTAGGCTGCAGCAGGAGAGCCTGGAGCGCCTTCTTCCCTCCTTCTGCACTGACCTTGGTGGCTGCAGGGCTCTCACACTCATATCACTCCTCCTCTCTTCCAGCTGCTGTTGTGGAGCACCTTTTCCCTTTCTTAAACCCGCTCTCCCAGAGGCACACTCAGCATCACTCATGGCTTAGCTCTGGCAGCAGTGAGTCCCTTATGGAGCAGCTGGAGCTGGCCCTGATCTGACATGGGGCTGCTGCTGAGCTCTGCTCACAGAGACCACTCTCGTGGCAACCCCACTACCTAAACCTTGCCAAATAAGCCCAATAGTGCTTTTCTCTAGCAGCACTCACTAAAGATGTAAAATTCTTCAAGTATTTTCAACAAGATCCTAGAAATAACTGCAGTATGTAGTATGGAGTTTCCTTTTACCGATCCTTTCCAAACGAACGAGGAACTGAAACAGTTTGCACTTGATAAAATCGTTAACAGTGGCAGAAAGAAACCCCACTCCTGTTGCATAGCAACTCAGATATGGGTATTAGCATGCTAACAATATCACTGTTTATCATCAATTGTAAGAACGCATTTACCTTCAGACTGAATAATAGCAATGACAAAAACAATCCCATAGGACTCATCAAAGAAGTGCATTAAGGCCTGATTGCATATCACCACACAGGCTTAGTGACTCATTATTTAGAAATGTGTAAAAGGAAGGATAGCACAAGATATTTCTGCATAAAGTATCACTCACGGCTTCCTTATGGATCATGGAATCATAGAACCATAGAATCGCAGAATCATAGAACGGCCTGGGTTGGAAGGGACCCCAAGGATCATCAGGTTCCAAGCCCCCTGCTACAAGCAGGGCCACCAACCTCCAGATCAGGTACTAGATCAGGTTGCCCAGGACCTCATCCAACCTGGTCTTGAACACATCCAGGGATGGGGCATCCACAACCTCTCTGGGCAGCCTGTTCCAGCACCTCAGCACTCTCTCTGTAAAGAGCTTCCCCCTGATGTCTAATCTAAACCTTCCCTCCTTCAGCTTAAAACCATTCCCCCTTGTCCTATCACTTTCTACCCTTTTGAAAAGGTGGTTCCCCTCCTGTTTATAATCTCCTTTTAAATACTGGAAGGCTGCAATGAGGTCTCCCCGCAGCCTTCTCTTCTCCAGGCTGAACAAGCCCAGCTCCCTCAGTCTGTCCTCACAGTGGAGGTGCTCCAGCCCTCTGATTATCTTTGTGGCCCTCCTCTGGACCGGCTCCAACAGTTCCACATCTTTCCTGTGTTGGAGGCCCCAGACCTGGACACGGTGCCCCAGACCTGGACACGGTACTCCAGATGGGGCCTCACAAGGGCAGAGTAGAGAGGGACGATCACGTCCCTGTTTCTGCTGGCCACCCCTCTTCTGATGGAGCTCAGGATACCATTGGCCTCCTGAGCTGCAATTGCACACTGCTGGCTCATGTTAAGTTTTCCATCCATGAGGCCCCTCGGGTCCTTCTCTGCAGGGCTACTTTTAATGAGTTCTTCCCCTAGTCTGTATATATACCCGGGATTACTCTGACCCAAGTGCAAAATCTTGCACTTGGCCTTGTTGAACCTCATTAGGTTCACATGGGCCCACCTTTCAAGGTTGTTGAGGTCCCTCTGGATGGCATCCCTTCCTTCTATTGGGTCATTTGCATCACTCAGCTTGCTGTCATTGGCAAACCTGCTAAGAGTGCACTCAATCCCATCATCAATGTCACTGATAAAGATGTTAAAGAGAACCAGTCCCAAGACAGACCCCTGGAGGACACCGCTCATCTCCCTCCCTTCTCTCCAGCAAATCTACACAGAGGAGCACAAGGATCTGGGGACAGCAATCAGACCTGCATGGCCTACATGATGTCAAACAAACATTGAAGTTAACTTTAGGGTGTATTGGAGTTACTCTATTATTAATGCAATTTACAAGCATGGATCTTAAATTGAGATGTGGAAAGAAGTAAAGAAGAGCTGAGCTTAGTTTTGTCTTTCCCAAACATCATGCGATAGTGGCAAATTTCCACATAAGGTAAAGCAAGCTGTACTCCAAAAGAGTGATGATATGTTCAGAGAAGGGCAATCCTTGAAAGCAGGTAACCAAGTTCTTCCTATGGTGGTATGCTTCAGTATGCTCCCTCCCTTTGGAAACTGCCAACAGCATGTACTTAGTGGTACTTGGGAGAAAAAAAAGAAGAAAAGGAGTTTCCATTAATGGCTGCAAAAGCATTAAAACGTAGGCATTGTTATTAAACTCCTTCTAGTTTATTCAGAAAGGATTCTCCTTTTACCTACCTATTTCCTTAGCAGGAATTTCCTGATACACTGCTTCAAGTTAAAAAAAAGTATTGAGACATCTTCTTGGCTTTTTTCCCCTCTCATTAGCAAATTTCCCATTCCATAGTGTGACTATGCTTTACTACTGTAAACACAGATGCCAGCACATATCTTCCACAAATCCTAGACTTTGGGCATTATCTCCTTAAAAATTGGTAGCTTAGTCATAATAACTGAAAAACTGATTTCAGGAAAAGATTTGCTTATTTCCTTCACTGATCTCGTTTTGATCCCAAATGTTTCTTGAGCTTATTTTACTTCAGGACCAGTCTGTCTGTGATTATTCTATCTATCTGTTCATCTGGTGTCCTCCTCTCCATTCCTTCAGTGCTTTCAATCCATTGGCCAACTGCATACAAGCCTGCTGGTAACATCTTATTAAAGGAATGGGTAAGGAGAAGGTGCAGAAGAGGACTGGACCCAAGACATCTGCATGACAGGAGCAGCAAGCCAGGGAACATTATGGAAAACTGAGACCAGAAACAGAACAAAGCACACTGAGAGAAGATAAACTTTACAGAACTCCAATCATCCATGATGGTAGAGATGAGCAGGAATTCTGGGACTGATAAAAAACTGGGAGGCAAGACCACAGATGGCTTGGACATGACAAGCAACAGGGGGACATTAGTCATGATGAGGGATTGCTAGCAAACGTATTTCTACAGGAAGGCTACCCAGTTAATGTGGTGAGACAAGTGAGCTGGCTCCAAAACAAGAGAACTATTGTCGCTGAGTTACTGTGTATGAGCTAATCAGTTCATCCAAAACCTTATGCTTGTTACTAGAGGTGTGTCACTGTGCTGATATAAAGATACTGCTTATCTGATACCACAGGATCTGTGCTTGTATTTCCAAATGTGTGCAACATTATGTAGACATGTCAGCTCAAGTGGCACTACCTTGGGGTCTCTATAATCCACCCCATACCAACGAAGGCATGCATCAAACTATTAGAGCATACCCACTTTCAAAGCATAATTTTATTCTCCTGTCACTGAGTATTTGTGACACTCAGTATCTCTCATCTCCCTGATGCAGAGCTAGATATATATATATGATAATAGAATTAATTACTTTGAAAATGAAGTATGATATATCTCAAACTGGGCAGCCAAAATTAGGGAATCTTTTGACAACTCTGACCTTAATATTTTTGTGCCTCAATTTCCCAGTTATAAAATGAGGAGAATAATGGCACTCGATTTTGTAGGAAACCATAGATTAGCTAATTTTGTAAAGTACTTACACACTATGAGGAGAGCACAGCAGAATCATTCATTAAGATACTAGATAATTTTACATTCTATGCAGGATTTGCCTGTTAGATGCTGAGTAAGATCTGATATCAAATATTGAAGGAAAAAGATAATAAGAGATAATACGAAGTAACCAACCCTTCACTGAATAAGGCAGAATCTCCCAAGGATGGAAAAAACAATAACTGTATAATCACATAATTAAAAACTCTCTGACGATGTACAAAAAGTGTGGAGTCAAATTTTCACAGGAAACCTTTATTTTTACATTCCTCACATTTTAAGCACCTGACTTTGTAATTCTTATCACTATTTTGGTGTGGTTTCTCCTTGTAGACAGCTCTATTTTTTTGATCTGTTCTTTTTTTTTTTTTTTTTTTTTTTTTTTTTTTTTCCAATGCTGAAGGATGTACCAGAATTTAAAAGCTCTGGTTTTCATACACAATGCCATTAAAATTATTTTATTGTCCTGTTACTGTTATCATTTATTTCTGGTTCCTTTTGTAAATATTATTTATATTCATATGAAATAATTTATTATTTTCATTATTGTTACTGACATGCTATCGCTGGAAGTTGAGCAGTTCATTAAATTACACAATGCATGGACTCAATTAAATGAATGGACAAATAAAATTCTGACATTTTAGAATAACACGTCTTATTCCAAACAGATCAAATGGCATCAAAACGTTTTCCAGTGTGTTCATTTTATTTAAATTCCACTACCCTTCCTGTGAAAAAAATCCTATAAAACGAGGCAGTACAAAATGTAAAGAGCTTTCCTTCTCAGAGAAGAGTAACAGAGTGAACTGCTCCTGCTCCTTGGCAAGGCTTAGCCAAAATTTAGTGGGGTTATGGATGAAATGGTGAAAGACAAGAAGATCTCAACTGACTGGAATATGATTTTCACTGTATTTATGAGTTTTTTAACACAGACTATAGTTCATATACATTCAGACTTTAATATATATGCTAGCAATAAATGTGTTATTTAATATCACAGATCTCCACCAGTAGTTGCATAAATAAATTCATTGCTTTTCCTTATGAGATAAATCATTGCTGTCATATAATTTTCTTTATTATTTTTCCTTTTCACTGAATGTTCTATGTGCTTAATTTTTATGTTAAATTTGCTTATCTGAATACTTTAAGTTCAAACCTGAATAGTTTAAGGCTAGCATGGATCATTTGTATTTCCATTTATTTGTATTTAAATTTATTTGTATTTACATTTAACATGATGTCAGTAATTTACTGGAGTCATCTACTCAGTTCCACTGCGACAGTTGTCCTCAAAGTTGCCAGTTGCTCTTATGCATTTCTCAGCACTGTGGTTAATGCATGTCCTACTTATTAACAAAGCAGATTCCAGTAGCTGTTATAACACTATATTAGAACTTTAATTTTACACTATGCAGAATTAGAACTTTTATGAATTTCTTTTCTCCATATTGTCAGATTTCCCGTCTCAAAGGTCAAGATCATCCTTATAGCCAGGCAATTTATGAAATCCCTCAAGGCTTGTTCTAAGGATAGTGTGGCTCCTGTGTGTCAGCTGACAACTGTACTATCTATCTGGCAATGGAGCAAGTAGAATTCAGTCAAACACATAGTCAGTCAAGCACTTTTTACCATAATGACCATTGACATTTGTTGTACCCGGCTTTCTGCAATGTCCAATCTGAAATTAAATTAAAACAAAACTTACTGACAAGGTACAGAACCTCACTACTGTGTGCATTCGTGCACTTTATCAGGATATGGATATTACTGTTGTCATGCAACAACAATGGATAAATGCAGGAAAGGAGAAGGAAAATTTAGTTCTTTAGAAGCAGAAAGATTTATTGGGAAACTGAATGAAGACAAGGAGAATACCAAAATACTAACAGTGAAAATTACATTGCTGAGAAGTTATGTTTCAACACTATGTCTGTGCACATTTCAGGTAAGGGGATAAGAGGGATTACAATGTAGCCTATTAAGTCATTTGCTCATAAAACAGCCCTCAAGGAACACTTCTGTTCTTATCACATCTGCAATTACTTGTATTGATATTTCTCATTCATCTTTTTCTCTCTGTTTCTGTTCCTTTTGACATAGGTTGTAGCCTCCCAAAGCCAGACCTTGATTCATTAGGACTCTTCTACATGAAAACTTATGATTCATTACGACTCTCCTTCAGGAAAAACCATCTCTGCTGTGAAAAACATATCAATTAAATGCTTAATGTTACCACCAATTCTGAGGTTATTAATCAAAATCCAAGTGCTGTTGTTTACTTGTCCTCCAAATCCACTATTCTTATGTTGCTTCTTACTACTAGGATATCCACAATAATGTCTGGATATGACCTCATATTTTTCATTCTTCCTATAGGTGTGGACATGTTGCATGCAGGTTCACAATGTAGTAAGTCACCTGTACTGTATGTTTCTGAGGTCACCAGAAGCTTTTCTTACTCACTGCAGTTTATTAGTTAGTCTTCTGATAAGAAAGATGGAGAAAGATCTTTTACCAGTGCTTGTAGTGACAGGACAAGAAACAATAGTTTTAAACGCAGAGAGAGTAAATTTAGGTTCACAGAACCATAGAATCATGAAATGGCTTGGCTGGGCTGGAAGGGACCTCAAAGATCATCTTGTTCCAGCCCCCCTGCAATGGTCAGGGTTGCCACCCACCAGATCAGGCTGCCCAGGGCAGTATCCAACCCAGCCTTGAACACCTCCAGGGATGGGGCATCATAGCTTCTCTGGGCAGCCTGTGCCAGTGCTCTCTGAGCAAAGAATTTCCTCCTAACATCTAACCTAAATCTCCTTCCTTTTAGTTTAAAACTATTCCCCTTTGCCCTATCACTATCACATTGTATAAAAAGTCGGTCTCCCTCCTGCTTATAAGCTCCCTTTAAGTACTGGAAGGCTGCAGTGAGGTCTCCCCGCAGCCTTTCCTTCTCCAGGATGAACATGCCCAGTTCCCTCAGCCTTTTTTCATAGGAGAGGTGCCCCGGAATCCCCAGAACCCCCAAGTCCTTTTCCACAGGGCTGCTCTCACTCAATTTTTCTGTACACATATCTGGGATTGCCCCAACCCAAGTTCAACATCTTACACTTGGCCCTATTGAACATCATTAGGTTCTTATAGATCCACTTTCCAAGCTTGTCCAAGTCCCACTGGATGGCATCTTTTCTGTCTGTTGTGTGAACTGCACCACTCAGCTTCGTGTCATCAGCAAATGTGCTGAGAGTGTACTCAATCTCTCTATTCAGGTCACTGATAAAGATGTTGAAGAGCACTGGTCCCAAGATGGACCCCTGGGGTACACCACTCTTCACCGACCTCCACCTGGACACAGATCCATTGACTACAACCCTCTGGCTGTGAGCATCCAACCAATTCCTCATCCTCTGAATAGCCCCCAGTTCAAATCCATATCCTACCAAATTAGAGATAAGAAAGTGATGTGGGACCATATCAAAGGCCTTGCACTGGATACAAGGAAGATAATTTTTATTATGAGAGTGGTGAGACACTAGAACAGGTTGCCCCATAAACTAGTGGATGTCTCGCCATTGCAATTGTTCAGAGTCAGGTTGGATAGGACTTTGAACAATCTCATGTAGTGAAAGATATCCCTGATCATGGCAGGGGAGCTGGGCTGGATGATCTTTATAGGTCACTTTCAACCCAAACCATTCTGTGATTCTATGATTCTTTGATGTGCTTTCTTCATCAAAATATTCTGACAAGATTTGCCATTTTTACTAAAGGCTGAACTAAAGCCGATTGAAGGAAATCAAAATGGGAACATTTTCTCTCATTTCACTGCAAATTAGACACCAAATGAAAATTGACATATGGCTGAGAGGACTAGATCCAACAGAGGACTTAAGTACCTACAAAACCTTTTGATCTGAGAGCATCATATGGTCTGTAAGAGAAGGAATTCAAAGATTCTGAATGTTGATCAGGCTTATGAGTTAGGTGTGAAGGTGCCCAGAGGGGCAAAGAGCTGCATATACAAAGGTATAGAAAGACAGGCACCTTGGAGCTCTAAAATGAGAAAAATAAGACCCTGTAGAGTAAGCTTAAATAACAGTTGAAAAGGGCTTATTTGATGAGCGATTTTCAACATAGGTGCCTGAGGTCCTGCGCTAGTCATCAAAGTCCCTTGTTAGAGTTGAAATCGTTTTGGCTATTTCATTCAGAAGTTGCCTAGGCTTTGACAAAAAATGAAAGGATATCATTTGCTTCATTTTCAGAAATTTTTATGCTGCCTTACATTTTTATGATAGGCAGCTTAATTCCACCTTGCCATACATTCATAGTTCAGCACAACTGAACTTCAGTTATTTTTTAGTTTCAAAATACTTATTTTTTTCCATGTATTTGGAAAAAATATTATTTTCCATGTAAATGATTCCATTTTAAAACAATTTCAGTTCTCAGCAAGGGCAACTGCCAATTTCCACATCCATAACCAGGTGTTTTTACTGAATGAATCCTTACCCTATGGATTTTTAGTCCTGAGTTGAACTAGCCTTATTCAATTATTTATTAAGGACAACTCAGAACAGGATCACCACCTAAATGTTAATACATTTGTTTGATCAAAATCAATTGTAAGCACATGATGTCTTCTAATTGGCAAATTTAAAATGATAGTTTGAATGCACCCCTGGTCTTCTATCACAAAAGTTAACAATTTTCCATTTCACATAACTAAAGAGAATAGAGAGAATCCACAAATGTTAGAATTTAGGAGTTATGTTTTGCCCACGATACTGTTCAGGAACTTGACTATTTCAGATTAACCATTCAATATCCTATAGGACTCAAAATGCTCATGTATTTTGAAGTTTGATGCACAACAATATCTCTTTTATTTATATTTCATTGATAAAGTACAGAAACTTTTCACCTTTTCTGTCTGCAAACATTTTATTTATTTATTTATTGTTATGAGATAGTCCAAAGATAAGCCAGGAATTTGACTCAATGATCCTTGTGGGTCTCTTCCAATTGAAGATATTCTGTAATTCTATGATAACCAGTAAACTCTCACAGTGTTTGTTTTGCTTATCTTGCAGTATCCTAAGTGCCAATCAAATATAGTCCATATACAAGGAATCCTCCTAACACCACTGACATATGGTTTCAGATCTAAGCATGTATTTAAAAATAATACATATTTCTGGGCTTCAGAATTTCAACATAGACCTTAAGAACATGGATTACATTAGGCAAAGTGTCGATCCTTTCCCTCTACTCAGCATTGATGTACTGGAGTGCTGTGTCCAGTTCCAGCCCCTCCAGTATACTGGAGAGAGTCCAACATCACGCCATAAAGATGATCAAGGGCCTGGAGGACCTCTCCGAGGAGGAAAGCTGCGACTCTTCAGCCTAGAGAAGAGAAGGCTCACAGAGAGCTGTTCAATGTCTGTAAATACCCAAAGACAGGGAATAAAAAGATGGAGCCAGTGTCTTTTCCCTGGTGCCCTGTGACAGGTCCAGAAACATTGAGAAAAAAACTGAACACAAGAAAAGCAAAAATTTCTTTATTGAGCAGGTGATGGAGCACTAGCACAGGTTGCCCAGAGAGGTTGTGAAGTCTCCTTGGAGGTCTTTGGAGGCTGCCTGGCCAAGGTCCTAGCAACAAGAAGAAACGCTAAATTGCAGCAAGGGAAATTCTAACTGAACACCAGAAGACTGGACAGACTGTGGGATCGTCCACTGTGGAGATTTTCAAAATGTGACTTGAAAAGGCCTTTGCCATCCTTTTCTAAACTGTCGGAAAGTGTTGGTAAGACTGGCTTGAAGCAGGAGGTTGGACTAGCTGACTTCCAGAAATGCTTTCCAACCACATTTTTCTGTGATGCTGTGATTCCATACTTACTCTCCTTGCTATAACAGTTGCTACCAATGCCTATCAGCATCGCTTCTCGATGGGCTTGAATTGACAAAGCTCAGTAGGACCACAAGTTCCCAAGTAAACACCAAGGTAATGTTGAAGGCTCCAAGCATCAACTATAAACAGCATTGGGAGGAAAAGTAGCTTCAGGCACTTCTGGAATTGGAAGGAGAGAAAGATCTTTCATCCCTTTGCCAACCTCACCTCCGAGCACACAGGTGAGCCAAAAGTGGGTCCGAGTAAGTGCCAACACCAGCCTGTCAAAGTGGTAACAGCTTTGAAAATAAACCATGTGCAAATCGAGCAACAACTTATTCCCTCTAGCCCTATTTCATTTTTCTCTTTCTATGCATTTATTTACAGGACTTACCTTTCTTTTCAGTCAGAAACAACACAGGAGCTTAATTGTGAAATCTCCTCTTGAGAAGATCCTTAAAGCTAGACAGTGCCTACATAAACCCAATACACTTATTTCAGGACCCTGGCCATGGCCCAGTGCAGGATTCAGGGCCACAGTTCACAAAAACGCTAACAGCAAACAACAGTGGAGGGCTTAACATTCCTTAAGAGAGCTTCCTACAGAGAGCTGAACACTCACAGAACCTGTACTGAGGTAACACTGTTTAAATGGGAAGAGATTTTCCATCATTAATGAATCAATAGAAAACTTTGTGCCAATCTAGTGTCTTGAGCCTCAGGCTAGCTTTTAAGAATTCAATTCTTACTTATACACAATGACAAGTTGTACATAGTTTAAATAATATTTATGTATGCATTTAAGTATGTATTATATAAAATGCTCTGTAAGTTTCCCTTATTTATTCCCTTTATTTACTTTTGTCCCAAGAATATAACATTTTGAATAATTTTATTCACCTCTTACCACAGATTTCTTAAAATAAACCTTCAGATTCTCTTTGCAACTGAACTTCCTGAAGTCGCTTCAACAAGTTTGCAAAAGGCTTTGATACAGGACCCGACCAAGGACAAAAATCTGCTATACCATATGTAGCATACATATCTAGGCCACAATACATGGGATAGGAACACTATAACAGAAACCTTTTGTGAAAGACCTTGCCTTTAGTTCTTTGTATGTGAAGTGCTGGCCATTTCTTGATAGAAGCTGTGGAGGCGTTTGGTAAACTAATCAGTGTTTGGACATTCCCAAGCATTTTCACTATGTCCCTATAAAAAATGAATGTATACCTGACACAGGAATATGACACCAAAGGATCAGCTTATGATTATTTAATTTGAAAAAAAAAAAACAACGAAACGTACTGAGAGTAGGACATCAGCTTTTCCACATTAATTTTTATTCTTCTTTGTCATTTTTCTCTCTGCTGCTTTATAAAAGGTGGGAGTTTTGTATCAGTATTAATGAATCTTTATATAAATGCAGTACAGATCCTTTTATATCCATACATATATCCACAACTGTAATCGTACATTTCCTCTGATTCTGAGATTAGTGTGTATAGTCTCCATGCTTATGCTTTAGATGAGATGGCCTTCTATTTGTAAATAGTATGAATCCTCAGGATTGTACTCTATCTGTTTAAAATTTAATGAAGTCAAATTCATAAATGTCATGTATTGTATAAACATCCACTGCTCTGAATCAAAGTCCCCTGCAGTAAATCTAAATTAAATCATATTAAGTAGGAATAAAAGTATCATTCATATAAATATAACTAGTATCTCGTATCCCAACCTTATGGGCTGGTGTCACTGTATACGTGACAAAAAGCTTTCATCTTCTGCTTGCATTCAGCTAGACTCATACATGGCAGGATATTCTGTCAAGTCAAAAAATCTCACACCTGACAAACGGAAACTCACAGAGATGACCATCTGCTAGTAACACTTTTGGAGTTTCTAGATGACTTCACATGATCACTGCTCGTTCTGATAATACTCCCAACACAGTGATATCAGTAGTTCCTTTTCTCCTGTGAACAAGCTACTTCTAGAACAAGAACATTTTTGTAATTTCGAGGCTTCATGAATCAGTGGAATTCATGAATCAGTAGTATGATTCCAATCATTAGGATGGAATTTGGTCTTGCTCAATGTTCTGTTTCCAAAAACAACAATGGGAAAGGCTGTTGAGGCAGATGAGAGCCTGATGACCTTCTATGGTCCATGCCCCTACAACTGCTGCAGTTCCACAGCTCTAGGAGTAAGGATACTAAAGGGCACCCTTTAGTTGTCCTTTTAGAATCCAGCTTTATACCTGTTGTTCAATGATTTGCCCTACTGCTTACTGAGCTTGCTGATACTGTCTGCATTCACTACCTCCCATATCCGAAAGACCCACAAATTTACAACCTGCTAAATAAAAACCTTCTTTAACAGTTCACTATACGTAGCTAGTCTCCAAAACACATTATCCTAGCTGGATGTTGTGAAATGTCAGCTCTTGTTCAGCCATTGGAGGGCTTCTGTTGATAATCTCAGGCACTCTCTAAGTGCGTGGAAGAATCTGCATCAGCATTTCCCACCCTTTTTCTATCTCCTGTGTAAAGGCTTTCTCAGGATTTAAAAAGATCTGGTTTAAGTTTCCTTCATCTCTTTTCTCATCACTCTGTTCACCCACCAATTTTAAAGTTGGCGTGGTGTATTGGCTATGCAGAGAGCATGTTTCCACCTAGCAACAAAACCAATGGTGATGATGCCTTATTATTACTGACATTGTTGTTGTTGTTTTATACTATATTCTTCATTTGTATTGCATGTGTGTATATGTGTAGCTGAAAATCTCAGTACTAGATCAGTTTCCCACTGAGTGGGGAACAGGTAGAGAAAAAAACCCTTTCCTTGTTCAGGTGTTGCAAAACAAAACAAAATGCAACACAACCGAACAAACCCTAGCTTCTTTTTTCATGTAGATCTCCCTATTTAGAAAACTGTAACTGGTCTCATTACTGCTTTTTGTTTGTGCTAAGCCTGCACTCAAGCACTGAATTTTCTGAAGGGAAGACTCAGTAATACTTGTAAATTTCATGTAATGAAAGTCTAACCAATTCAGTCAAGGTCAAAAGTCCTCTTGGGATCATCTGTCCACCTTCTTACCTTCCAAAATAACTTTAGAAAATAGATCTGTGCTTTCAGAATGTACATGGCCCCACCTCTTTACGGACAGGTTTCCACAGAAGCACGTGCTCCTTCCTGACCACATATTTTCATAGGATAAAAAGGGCTTCATCTGAAACATAGGGAAAACCTTCAGGTGCGAGAAGGATTAAATCATTTAATCCAGGTGATTCCATATCTGTAAACAGCAGCCCAGGAGTTTGCTGACACCAGCTATTTTCGCTTGTGCTGCCTTGTTCCACTACCAGAATTCGCTGTGCAACAGAAGCTACTGCCTAGCAGCCACAGACACATACTTTCATAAATGTATATTGCTGTGTAGACATTGTATATTTTCACTTTTTTCTTTCTTACAGAGAAGTCCTACAACTGCAGTAGAACCCTGCTTCCCTCGGAAACTGGACATACCCTGCACTTACTCCTGGGCAGCAGTGAAGGGTATGCTAGAAGCCAGACTGGATGGGCTATTACTGATAAATGTAATTGTCAGGGTGACACTGCTTACTGAAAACTGTTATGTCCCACAGGGGCAAAGTTTATAAGGAGGTTTTTTATCTTTGGACATCAACTGAGAAACCTGGTGTCGGTCTGTCAGCAGCACTGGAGGATGGCCGTGTTTTGGAAGGGCTGCTCGAGGAGGGCTCTCAAGGGCTCGGAGCAGGGGATAGCCACCCCAGTGCTTGGCTGGCAGAGCAGCACGGAGCGAGCAACAGGAAGGCCCAGTGGGCACCACAGGCTCTGCCATCTCTCTAACAGGAGACAGCAAGACATGAAGAGCACTTTTAAGAAATTAAACTACAAAAAGCTTAAGTCTCCATAACGTAGAGGTCTCAGCACAGACAGGTCCCACTCCCTCGCCGGGTCTTCTCCCTGCAGCTAACCTGGAAACCGTGACTCGAGGCTGAAGGCCGCGCTGCTCTCCAGCCTCGATGCAGCGTTCGCTCCCACGCGCCCCCCCAGG
>WBMW01006013.1:123473-183706 GCA_013396635.1 Penelope pileata | reverse complement strand
AAGGGCTCCCCCGGGTGGCGGGGCCGGGGCGGCGCGGAGGGGCGGCCGCGCGGCCCCGGGGTGCCCCCGAGCCTCGCCGGGCGCTGTGGCGGTTCCGCCGTGTCCCCTGCGCTGCACGTGCGGTGTCCCCAAGGCTGAGGCGTGCCCGAGCGCGTGGCGGTGCCCGCGGAGGGCTGTTTTGCCTGAAAAGTGAACTTCCAACCTTAAAACTGGAGAAGCGGGAACGCTTGCGGTGTTGTTGTTGTTGTTTTTGCTTGGATTTAGGGCGATTTGCATCCGCGTAAAATGCTGCGATGATGCAGTTGCCTGTTACTGCCCAGTGTTAGCAAATAGTATGTGCCGTTGGCACAGCTCCTCGGTGCAGTGCTCGGCGGGGAGCAGGTGTGGAACGCCCGCTGCCTCCCCAGCGTGGCACCAAGCGCCTGAGCAGAGCCTCAGTGACCTCACGCGTCCTGCGAGGAGGGGCTGCCGTGAGAAATGCCCCCTTACCCGGCTGGCAAGATGCAAACTGTGTGCAGAAACTGGCAAGGATAAGGACGTCCCTAGGGGAGCACCATGGCCAGGGCCTGCCCATGGACCGACCCTGTGAGCCTGAGGTTAGGGCTGCTCCTCAGAGCTGCTGAATAGGAAATTTTTGAAATCCTGAGAATATCAGTTAGGCAGGGAAGCTGCTTGTCCGTAGCTCTAGCCTGGAGCAGTGTGCTCCTGGAGGCACCCCAGAACATTGCATCACTTTCTGCAGTGGGCACTTCTCATCCATTGCTTTTGTGGAAGCTGGGACACTTTCTTGTATCTTCCCATAAAAACACAGCTTTGCTTTTCTTTCAAGTTTTCTTCTTGTGAGGTTCAAGATGGCTGATACAGTGGACTGGAACTAACAGTTAAGCTTCTTTCTCAGGGTGTGAACAAGAGCTTTGCTGGTAACATTTGCAATCGTGTACATGGAGTCATACAAAGCACGGGTGACGTCTGCGGAGGTGGGAGGATGGGTGTAGTCAGGCTCCTGGAAGCCTCCCGAGAGGGGCCTCGTTCTGCACAACCTTACTGATAGAATTGTTTGCCCGAGGAGGATAAATTCTGATCTTTGAGGAATCACGTTGGTTGTGCAGAAGTTACATATGGTTGAAAAAGACATCAAAATGTTATTTTAGGGTTTTCTTTAAACCTCTGTCTCTCTATCAAAGATTATACTGGTTTCATAGATACATTTCCTACAAAGTAGCTCTTGCCTTCTAAGGAGGAAAATCCCTGTTTCAGGACCTCTTGTCAAATACACCTGAAGCCATAATTTTATCTTGAGAGTTTTCTTTTGTTTCTTCTCATGAATGTATCACGTGCTGGTGTCCTTACTTAGAACTAGAATTATTTCATTTGTCTCATCTATTCTGTGATTTATTTCCATGCTGACTGGTTTAACATTTACTTCTTAAATTAATGTATACAGCTTTAAGCTTCTTTTATAAACAGCACTTGTAAATCAAATACAGGCATCAAAGATGCTCCCTGTAAAATAACTATTCTTGTTGGGAAGACACTGTGCTACTGTTGACTAAAGTCTCACCTTTCTGAGATGGGGGTTTATTTATACCTGGCTTTTAGCATATGTTTGAGCATAAGCTTTTGGATTTGATCCATGCCACAATTAATGGACACACATGTGTGCAATGCAATCATTTTCTGCATTTTATTTGTTCATAACATTCAGTATTTGGTATTGCACAACTTCACGTACTAAATATAGTCCTGTTCACTGGTATTATTGTCACCCAGAAGAGAGAGAAGAGAGAGAAGAAGAGAAAGGGATTTAGACAAAGTTTTGAAATAAACACTTAGATGTCTTTCTCAACTGTATATATGCAATCAGTGGCAAAACTCCTAGGAGTATATCCATTCTGAACTGAGGATCATTTCAGAAATATCTTTCATTTGCCTTAGTAAAATCAGGATTAATCCTTTAATGTCATACTAAGACTGACTCTTTTCTGACACTGTTTGGAGTGATCCTAGTCCTGAAAGGTCCTATGGGAGGGGTGTATTAGCTGCTCGGTAAAGTTACCTGTATTGGTGTTGAGACTCCTCAGAACAGCTCAGCTCAGTAACTATGCACTTTGTACTCTTGGTAGTTTTTCATTCTTTGTCTAAAATTTCTTGAAAAGCTGTTCCACATGATTGCCTTTTATGAGACACTGGTTTTAAGTTTTTAGTTTTACAATATTTTAAGAGTTTGACCTTTGAAATAGTCTGTTTTGTCTGTACTGCATGCTTGGCTGGTTCTCTGCCACAGCACAGGACAGTGTGTGCATGGAAATGGTATCGTTCCTATTTTTATTGTTATATTTTTTGCTTGTTAATGCAGTGTAGAATGAAGACCTGAATATCTCTCCCAGGAATACATATAATTCTCTATCGGTGGAGATCTATCAGATCCCTTTCACTTGCTGCTTTCCTGTTCACCACAAAGAGCTTCTCTGGAAGCAGCCTGAAACACTCCTTTCCCCCAGGCTCGAAAGCAATCCTATCTGGGAAGATCTATCCTGCCACTTGGCTGTGAGACAGGATTCAGATGGGATTATTTCATATGACATGCTGATGCCAGCCTCAGATCTGGATTATTCTTTCTTTGTCTTTTTTTAACCTCAGACTTCCCAAGTTCCTCGGAAATATTGGTTTAATTGAACATTTAATTGCACTACTAGTATCAGTAGTGTATGGAAATTTTGATTTCCATTCCTTTAGGTTAATACAGCTAAGTGAAGTTTCCTTTCAAGAAGATTTAAACCATTCCCAGCAGACAGTGGAAAGCAAATATATCTGAAATATATATCTGCTTGCAAAAATGTCTGAAAGGTCTTGATGTGAATAGAGAATTGTATTCATATGCCAGTAATGAATGAAACTCCGTACGACCATTCCTATTATATTGCCATACTAGTAATTAGGCTTGCAAGGTAACCTAGTGTTAACTTTCAAACAATACTTTGTATATGCTTATCATAATTATTCTGGCTTTGCTGGCTGTTCTTCCTACTTCTGCTGTCTTTCTCCTGAGCTCCAAAATGACGCAAGCCTCATGCCCTAGCCCTGAGAGATGAAACGCTGCTACCATGCATCATCTTTCTGTTTCACATGGCAGTGGCCATGGCATTCTCTTGACATTTTTCTTTTTCTGGCTTTTCTGCCAGGTGTAGAAAATCATTGCAGTTTAGATATTAGGTGAACTGTGGAGCTGTGGAAGCTCCATAGGTTTGCACAGGCATGAGGAAAGAAATGTTGGCCATTTGTCCTCTGTCAACCTTAAATCCCAAACAGACACAGCAGGAACCAAGCCTTTCAGTCCTTGTTATATAAAGTAAAAAGATGGTAAGAGTGAATTTTTAAATCATTAGCAGTAAAGAGCTTACTTATTATTAATGTTTTGAAAAAAAAAAATCATAAGATTAAAGCAGACACTCCTTTTGGCAGAAGGAATGAGCAGGGTGGAAACTAGACATCAGATTGCTGATTCAGAGTTTGATCCCAGATGAGGGAGGAGACATCTTTCTGGAGTTCCTCATAATTCACTGCAATGAGGTAGGCTGGTCCTGCTTGGGAGCAACAAATGGATTAGATCAGCATGGGAGAACAGATAGATAAGGAGAAGGACCTGAATGACTGTGTTTTCAAAGAAGCCAGAAAAAAGGTATGTGCTACATCAAAAATTAGGAAACATAATTGTTTTCTAAAGTGTTTCTCTCAATATTAATTCGTCAGTTATTATAAACAGATTGTTGATCACTGCTGGCAGTAGCATGTTGGAATAAACTTCGAGTATGTTTTACTGGTACAGATATTCAGTGTTCTGCTGTAGCTTTTAAATACAAGACCTTCACCAAATCATTTCATATGTTTAGTATTGCTTTAAGTAGAAGAGTCTTTTTAACTAGCTCTCAAATAGTCATCTGGAAATAGTCATCCTTGAGCATTTTCTAAGCACTTCTGTGTTCTTGGAAGGTGTCAGAAAAAGGTGTCAGCAATATCAGGAAAGTATTTTGCATAATACCTGTGTGTGTGTGTCTTAGATTGCTACAGGTATTCTGATTGTTGTCTTACATTCTTCTCCTTACAGGTATATTTCATCTGCTCACGAATGGAAGTTTAAGAGAATTTATACAAAATATATGTGAAAATGGAAACTTCATCTTTGCTATCGTCTCTACATGATGAATGCAGATCAGACAACTATATTGAACCTCATTACAAGGAATGGTACAGAGTAGCTATTGATGCTCTAATTGAAGGAGGTATAGAAGCCTACAAAGAATTTCTTTCCAAAGAGAGATGTTCAGAGTTCCTTGCAGATGAGGAAATTGATTACATTTTGAACAATGTTCATAAACTTCCCCAGAACACAGTTTATTCCTCAAACAATGCCATTGACGATACCTCTTCCTCAGGAACATACTGGCCTATTGAATCAGATGTGGAAGCTCCAAATCTTGACTTAGGTTGGCCCTACCTGATGCCTGGAATTTCTGGTGGCACAAATATTGATCTGCTTTTTCATCCACCACGAGCACAACCTTACACCATAAAGGAGACTGTTCGGAAGGTGATACGAGATGCAAGAAAGGTAAACTTGAAAAATATTGAAAAAAAAAAGCAATAATTATCTAGTTGGTGCTTTGTCAAGCTCTTTTTCCCCTCTGGCAGGAGAAAAAATGTCTGGCTGCTAACAATTTAACCTTATTTACAAGGGATCAGGGCTTAATTCAAGGAATTAATGAAGCATAATGACTATTTTACTGTAATGCTGACCAGTCCTTGAGAAAATTGTAGATAATCAGCCTCTTCGACCTCATTTGAATATACCTCAAGTGACATAATTCTGTCCAACTTCATGATATATCCTAAGGTTTCTGTCTTGCATCAGTCAGAGTATGTACGGTGGGAGCATGCATCGGTTTGGCATGCTAGCCTGTTGTTGTAAGCAAATAACATCTTTAGGTATATGGGGCTCATGCACCTTAAGGTTCTCAGCTTTTGTGATTTTGCATGCCAGCTGTCATGATGGAAATCAGTCAGGAAAATATTAGAGAGAGCTGAAAAGAAAAGAAAATAGATTTAGGAAACAAAAAGGAGTGGATTTTAGCTCTTTAGGTACCTTACCTTCATCTCTGGCTAATGCCTAACTTGTAAGAAATGTGAACACTTCTCCAAACATACTTTCCTCTGCTTAGAGGTGTTTGCATCTTGAGTTTCCTACAGCTTACACCAAGATGACAGACCACTGTCTGTACAAAGGGCCTCTTGCTTCCTTGTGTCAAGTTTAAAAAAAAAAAAATGTATATCTATACAGTTCTGATGGACCGTGGACTACATTACCTCTCATAACAGATGTTATGAAGTTTCAGAATTATTTCTAGCAAGTATGACACGCTCTTCTTTCTCCCCTGTGGAAAAAGTTTATTTCTGTGTATGGCCTCTGTAAGGGCTTTAAGTCTGTGGGATGTCCTGCTCAAGTGCCTCCGCAAACACTGTAGTGACTTAAATGTGCCTGTAAATGGGAGCAACAGAAGTGTACTGAAAAGGGCGTGGAAGGGAAAGACATCTTTTTTATGATGTCTCTCCTCTATTTAGATAAAGCGTATAATTTGTTGCCACAATAGAGTTATCACTAGACCTTTTGTCATGCAGTTTACAGTCTTGAATTACCGTCTGCTCTCATAACAAGAGAGAGAAGAATTACTTTTTTCCCTCTTTGTTCCTTTTAAATTGACAGTTGTTTTCTGTTTTTGAATGCAGTAGGACTTGACTTTTAACCTTGATTTGGCTGGCATACTCTGTCCTTTTCCAACTGCAGCTCTGAAGCTGTGAATGTATCTACTGAAAGGGAAACAAGGGAAACAGTTCACTCTATTGCCAAAGCTAGTTTTGTGAGGTCTTGAAACACCATGAGGAAATACTGTTTCCAGTCAATTTTCAGGATTTTTCTGCCAGCTGTTTTTGTTTTTACCTGCCATCCAGGCCCTCTCCAAGGACTTTCTTGGCTCATGGTGCTGTCTTGATAAACAACATTTTAGGGAGTACACCTTCTCTGAATTCAGTTAGGTAGGAAAATTAGTTGTGATTCTTACCCCTTTTTGGAAAAGAAGTTTCTTGTATGTTTTATTACCACTCTTGATACGCTGTGTCATTTCCATGTTACAAAGAGGATGTGATGTGTGTGTCACTGTCAAATAGGACAGCTGAAAGTTTGTTTACTTGATCAGTACAACCTCAGGAGCAACAACCATAACATTTTTGGTACAATGATATGGGTTGATTGCTTCAGGAAGCAGCAATTAAATCCAAAAGACATAGTGTTGTTCAGCCTCTTCTGTGATAAGCATGGAGTAGTTTAAAGGATTTCTAAGTAAGGTAAAGTGAGGTATTTAAAACATGCCTACAGCAGGCAAGCACTTTGTAAACAGGCTAACCTGCTTCTCCTAAGCCATGTGAGATAATATAGTTATAAACAGGGTTCTTTGTTAAGTACTAGTGGAGATGTGTAGCCATATGAGAACATTCAAAGGAAGTAGGTCACACATGAGAAAAAGAAACCTGTAAAGAATAAATAAGTTCTTTGGCAGATCACATTAAACTAATATAGCTCTAAGCAAATTTTATGGGAATTTCAGAATTTTCCCCATTTCAGTGGAAAAATAAACAGACTGTTGGAGATGGGAGTATTCATACCACCTAACTTTAAGCACCAGACCTGCATATCTAAGTTCAGGCACTGATTTCCCTGGACTACCTGAACATTCAGTGCAGTGAGAAACAACTCCTACAAGGGCAAGTCAGAGTGTTTCTGCACTGATTCTCCCATTAAGGAAAGCAATGCAGTATGTTTATATGTATATACTAGCCCAAAAGTTCATAATTGAGACTGAGCTAGCTGAAACTTAGACTCTTTTGAATAATTGGAGATATATAAGGATAAGATGGCATTATTAGTGGACTTACTCTTGACCTCTTTCGTGCTTGATGCATCACAGTGTCACTCCTTAAAATGATTATTACATATGTTAATTCTGACCTTAAGAAGACATGTTGTAAACAGCATTAGGCAACTTGCTGGCCGACAGTAATTTTTTCCTGACTAAAGAGGAAAACCCTATGTAAGGCTATGCTATGCTAGACTAAAAAAAGTGACTATGAAAAAGTGTCATGAGAAAATCTTGTCACATGCTTCTTAAATGTATAATCTGTAGAAAAATAATGCAGATCACATTCATGGTGAGTACGGTCAAAATAATAGTAGTTTTTCTTATAGAAGAGGATCAGTATTATTGAATCCTAGAAAATGAGGTAAGCACTTCAAGAAGATGACTCCATGCTTGTGATATATGTTTCTGAACATTGGAATAGAGAAACCATGTCACACAAAGGGTGACATTGCATTGCAGTCTATGCTACAGCACTTCTGTGGGATAGGTATGCTGTCAGAGTGAGGTTAGCAGTGTGCCTTAGGCCAAACCTAACCTGCCAACAAAATAGGTTTGCTGTTACTGTAACTAGACCTCATCTTCATATGATACATATCTTCATATGCCAACCATGCTCCTCTGTCGACATAACTGGTGTTCATGCAAGGAGGCTGTTTGGCATGACTGTGTCAACTCGGGAACCATGAATCTTTTTCAGATGTTGATGTAACTGTGTGGGAAAAAAGCACTGTGAGGTCTGTCTGACCTTAATAATGGACAGACTTTTGCAAACAAGCTGGTAGCCTTATTTCTTGTGTGTTTTGGAGGCTTCTGCCTTTAATCACTGGTAGGTTTCCGGCCTCTCTGAAGCTTGAGGTGTTCCTACAGCCTGACTCATCCCAGCTGAGCTGTCTGAACCACAACTGATAATGTTCAGTAGCTTTTCCTGACAAGATTATTCATCTGGGAAATGGTATCAAGATGATTACTCATCTTTGTCAGGTTAATGTGAATCTTCGCTTATTGTGAAGAAACGCAGAGATTTCAATAATGAAATTTTCTTTCCCTGTACGACTTTTCACAACAGTTGCCTCAAAACTGTGAGTTGTGAAGCTTGTACATGGGGTTTACAAACATCGTGTCCTGTTTTCTCAGGCATGATTGACAGAGTGAGAGAACAGGGTAAGGGCAGAACAGAGCAGCAAAGGGTCCTTCTGTCTGTGTGTTTTTTCTCACTTTGTTAGCTGGGTTCTCCTCTCCACCACTGAGACATTCCTGCATACCTTAGAGAGAATGCATAGCTCTGAGTCTTTTAGTTTGATATCCAAATAAGGATCAGCTCTTCCTGGAGAGAGTTCCAACTTGTTTTGTAAAGAACCATGTTGTTTAGACAACCCGAGCATTTCTGCTTTGCAACACAAGCCAGAAAACTCTGAAAGACTTCCCTGACATACTTTTGGGATTTCTGATGGAATGTATTGAGTTGTAGGCTATTCAGTCAACAGGCAACAATTTTGACTTACTGATCATGTTTTATTCAAATACACTAGCAGTCTTAAACCTGGGTTCATCAAACCAATGGTAGTTGTAGGCCTTTTTAAAAAGTTATTTGTTAAGAAGGTTAAATTGAAATCCAGATGGTTGGTGTGTTGCCATTTTGGAAAATCAAGAAAGGAGGGTGTTTTTGGTGAACTACTCATCATTGGGTTCTTTAATGGTTGCAAAACTTGGACCCTTGGGAAACAATTAAGTTACACTGTAAAGGAGTGTAACTTGTTGCTAGGTCTTGCCAAGCTCCCTGTATGTAGGCCTTTAGTAAGTCACAGAGGAGATTTATTGAGTTCTTGTGAGAGAATTATTGTACAAAATCAAGACAGGTTTCTGACTTGTCTTGTAGAGCCCTGGCGCAAGTCAAGTAAACAAAAACAGTTGACTCATTTCACAGCCATGAAAAAGGAAAATATTTTTCTCTTGTATCTTTTTTGTCTTTTCTTTTTTGCCCCAATTAATTTGGTTTGGTTTCTTTCAAGCAAGAGCAAGAGGTTGTGTATAATAGAAAAAATGATCATTCACTATTGATATCCTTGTTTGGACATGTGCATAAATACAATAATAGTGATCAAGTACTACCTTTATTCTAGTATGAGAAAACCAAGCTCTTTCCGTCTCTATATGAATGAGATGCCTCCACGCAGAAAGAAACTTGTAGAATATGAGTGTGGAAGACTGTTGAGCAATCATTTTTACTCTCAACAATACTCTTCGCCAACTATTTCAAATGCAATTTGAACAGAGACTGGAACAATGATAATGAATCTTGCTTGTGGCAGTGCTTCTCTTAGCTCATTAACTGCAGCAGTCCAAGCAGATGAGAGAGAGGGGCTACAATTTATTGTTCATAAAAGATAGAAAAAATTACCAAATTCCAGGAAAGAGGATGGTAAATGACATAGTCGTTCCACTCAAAAGTTTTCTATGCTATTTCTAGAGTGCCTCATAAATGATGGATGTTTTTTAAGTTCTCAGTTGAAGATGTCTAGGCAACATTTTCCCTGCCACGTGAGGACTTCAGCAGATGTTTGTTGGTGCCAGTGCGGCACTAAGAAGTGTATTCATCGTCTGCTTTTGCCTGCCTTTTGTGAGATGGGTTCCTGGTATTTGCAAACCAGAATGGCAGTCATGTATAGTTTCCAGGTGAAACATGAAGTTAGCCTTTGGTAGATTCATTGGAGAGAGCAAGGTTGTGTTCCAGCTTTTCTAGTCACATAGGGCACATGCAACATGCTGGAATAGGACATGTCATGTCATCATGTTCTTTGTGCTCATGCTGTATGATTTGGTGTCAGTTTTTTGTTATCTGCTCACAGTGAGTAATCATGTCAGGTGCTTACCTGCTTGGATTTGCTTTTGGAGTCCGCACCCTTTTTATTTACCTGACTCCTTTGCCCCTCACCCTCCCACTCTCTGTGTAAGCGTAGTCATACAAACGATGATACATGCAAAGAGAAGAGGCATTGACGGGACGCTATTTGAAGTGACCATTCAGATTTCATAGGAAAAATGTACAAGGACTTAATTATCAAACTGCCCTTGAATTTGAAGTGTGTAGAAATGCTAACTTAATTGCTATCAGGAAGTCATCTTAATGAGTCCTGAATTTTGAATGTATGGGAGAACATTTGTAACTTTTTTGGAGAAGTGGTTGGAATGGCTTTGAGATGTGAGAGTTTAGGAGGACAGGGATGTAAAAGAGCAGAACCAAACACCAGAGGCCTGGGACTGCAGTTAAAGGCATTTGTTCTGCACTATTTCTCTACACATTATATTCACTCACAGGATCTAAAACTGAATAGCAAACAGAGGCCAGGGGTAGCATAGGGTGGAGGAATTTGGCAAAATAATTTTTAATCAGTTGCAGAGTTTTTGCTCACAGGTTTCTATCAGACTGAAGGTTTGCAGGGCTATTCATCAATATTTGACACTTGTATTTTACCTTAAAAGATGCAATGAACCGATTTTTATGTCACAGCTCTGCTAATGTGCTATCAAAATATTGTACATCTAGGATGGATGTAAAAATGGAATAAGGGAAATTAAAAAACAGATCTTACAGGCAGCTGTATTTATTAATGTCTGCCTCATTCACATATATATAAGAAGTAGCAATATTTTTCGTTAAAACATTTTCTCTCATTTACATAAATCTTTGTCAGTCAAAACAAAAGAGTGCTATTAAAAAGTCATTTATGCTTTTTGTGCATTCTATGAAGTGTTCTTTAGTCATATTCAGCAATACCTTTGTACTACAACATGCTGAAGTGATTATAAGTAAAGATCTGCCACAAATACAAAACTGTTGACTTAAAATGATATTGCCCAGGCAAACTGCTGGTTCTAGTGGCCAGACAAGTGTGTTTGGGGTTTGCTTCCCCCTTTTTCTTGCTTTTCAGTAGAAGACTGATAATGTTGACGTGCTATTTCCATTCCTCTGAATTCCTATCCTCAAGAGATCTGAGTTTTTGTAAGTTTTTCAGCTAGGGAACAATCTTGGCTGAAGAACTACAGGCTTAATCACTTTTCATTCAGGATTGCCATCGGCCTTTTTTGATCTCTTGCAGACTTAGCATAGCGTTTGATCTCTAAGAGCTTTCCAGCGTAGCTGGCTGTGCTCTGAGGAATAGGGAATGCATTTTGGACAATTTTCATTTTTCAATTAATTTGTCGTGTATCAGAATTTGGAAACTAAAATACTCTGCTACCTGTTAATGTATTCTAAAGGAACATATACAGCCTCTGCCCCACTGCAGAAGTGTTTGTGTAATACAATATAAAAGAAGTTACATGGAATGTGGAGAACTGCTGATGTGGAGCACAACAGTCCTGAAGCACAAAAACCTACTAGCTACTATCAGAATTTCCCATTCTTCTGTTCAGAAGGAGTGGGAGTGAGTGCTACTGAGTTATTTGAATTTAGTTTCCTCATATATTGGATCTGACTACAAGTATATACGTGTAATTATTTCAGAACAACTTGCTTGTAGCTGTGTTATTTCCCCTAAGGAACAGTGCAAGGCACTGTAATAGTCAAAATAGACTTCAGAATTTACCTTTCCAGAACAAGAGCAGAGTTTGTCCGTGATAAGAGTGTGATCACAATTTTCCTTTTAGCCTGCTGTTAAATTATGCCTGTAACTGTTTCCCAATAAAGAGGTGCTGTTCTGTACAGCAAAAGTTAAGAGTCCATATTTTCAAAAGTACTTTCAGCGTGCCTGAGACCTCAGAAGGTTTTTACATTCAGAAATCCTACCCTGATTTACCTTACCTGGAGAGGAAAGAGGTGAGGGCCGCCAGAGCAATCACATGGGTGTAACTGGAGTTGAGCTCATTACTTTACAGGAGCTCCTACTGCCATCCATAAAATGACTCACCTCAGTAGAGCTGTTCAATATAAATAATCGCAAATTCTGGCTACAGCTTGCTTGATCAACAAAGTTAACAATTTTTCAGTATGCTGCCCACTGATCAGTAAGCCTCTTGAATTTACAGTAGTATTATTTGCACTATAAACATGAGTGGTAGCAACCGAACTGGCTGTCTGTGCTTCTCTTGCCTTTGTTTGACATCTTTTCCCCATATCCTGTGTGTTTGTTTTCTTAAGCTGTAAACGCTGTTATGTTTTGCCATAAGTCTGTATCCCCTACAGTTTACTGGCATGTTAGTGTTCCTGATTGGTGCCAGCCAGTGGAGAAAAGTCATTGTTATGAAATCTACATTCAGAATTTATATGCTCTCTTTTTATCCTTAGCCATGAAAGGACATGACCAAAGTGTTTACAGTTTTGTAGATGAGAATAAGCCACAAAGGCATTGAATTAGTATATATCACAGTTCAAAAAGAGACAATTATAAATCAAAAGCCAGAGAGTAATATACATTAGCAAACAGAGCAAGTAGGGGCTAGATAACAAATTTTTATTTTCTTGTCTCTATGGATTTGGTTGATAAAAAATTGTAATCATGCATTTAGTGTTCTAGTTATGAAAACTAATGTCTGAAGAATGTCAGTACTGCTCCAGACATGTTTGCATTAGTATACGACAGTAACTTTGTAGTGCTTACTTTTCAAAAATATATTTAAAAGCTTAAAAGTCTTTCTTATCTTCAGATAAAGAGGGTGTTTTTTCGAGCTGTACACAGGCTGTTCCCATACCTTAGGTAAGAGCAGATTGCCTTAACCAGTTCTGTCTCAGCCCGGAATGCTTGCACTCGCTGCCTGGAAGATGTAAGGCCTGAGGGAACCAGAACAAATCCCTCAAAACCAGGCTCTGCCATGACCCCTGCCCTCAGCAGCCAGGCGTGTGGGCACAGAGCTGCCTTCAGAAAACTTCAGTGGGGTGCCTTTTATCCAGGGATTTTTGCTAACTGCAGCACCAGATCTCCTCAGGCCTTTTTGCTTCTGCATGTGCTCTGCTGTGAGAGATGAAGCCCTGATAGGGTAATGTGAGAAGCTACGCGCTCTATCTCTTAGAGATGAAAAGAGAACTTTGATATCTGCTTCATGCACTAGCAGTCAGGCTTGAACAGTAACACAGGACTGTGCGTTCAGGTGGCCACATGGGTGTGCCTTCAGTTCAAACAGCAGGTGTAACATCTGCACCTTATTTTCATGCTGTTTCCTGGAGCTGCAGGCACTCTTTGCCAAGCAGCCCGCACTTCAGCTCAATAAACTTCCTTTATGGCTTAAGCACTAGGTAAAGCCCTAGACATCACCTTTTAATTCAGGTGAATCAGAGTGGCATCAGCCTGCAGAAGGTACTGTAGTTTGTGTTTTCCTACTAGGCTTTTGATGCTCAGCATGGCAGACATAAAAATGGGGATGAGGTAAAGAGAAAAGCTGGATGAGCACCGAGAAAAGCAGGTCCCTGCTGTGGGATCTCCTCAAGAAGTGAGAGCAGAGCTACCTGTCTGCGCATCACACCACTATGCACAGCCCTTTTTATGCCGTGCAGAATTCACTGCTAGAGGACTGCATCTCCTGATCAGGAACATCAGAGACAGCTGTCAGCGATGACAGTGTCAGCAGGACTGATTTCACTCAAGTGCCAGGGCTGCAGCCAGCAGGATAAAGAACAATAGTATCTGAAGCTGTCCACTCTTCTGATAATTCCTTGTCACTGCCTAATGGTAGATAGCGCATGAACACAATAATTGCTTGAAATGTCACTGTCAAGGCTGCGGGGTTTTTTTGATATATTTTTTTTCATAATAGGCAGTATATGTGACTGCACAGCGACTGTTTGATAGAGGTCTGTAACCTGTCTTTGCTGGAGATAGGTCTAAAAATATCAACCACTCAGTGGATCCAGCTCTTCCATATGTGCCGACACAAATCTACAGAAAGCTGCTTTAGAATGTAACAAAGCTCTGTTTTGCTCAGAGGAAATACTTTCAAAATGAGAAAAATAAGCATAGAGACGAAATTGGGAATTATGGCTGATTCTTCTATTTGCTTATTTACTTGCTATCACTTTGTTTCATCTCTTAGTGCTATGTGATCGCCAGGCTGACATATTGCATGAACGACTGGAATTTAATAATGTTGAAATAGTTATTTTTGTGGTGATATCAGTATTTATTTTGCTCATGACTTTCAGGCTTATTGAATCAAGGTGACAGTCACTTGAGCTGGAAGTCATATTAGTCAGATGATTTGATTTCTTACGTACCATTTAAATTTAATGATGGAGGCTTAGCCTGGTCTGAAGTGCTGCAGTGCAGCATCGCAGTCTCCTGATGTAGGAACTCTGTCCTGAATAGGGGCTTGTTTGACTCGGTCATGTATCGGTCAGCCGTGACTCTGCGGGAATGAGTACCAAATGGATGGAAATAAGGCAAGCATCATGCATGCAGGGAGGTTTGGACTGGACTTTAGGAATAATTTCTTCTTGAAGAGGGTGGTCAAGCACTGGAATGGGCTGCTCAGGGAATTGGTGGAGTCCCCATCCCTGGAGATATTTGAGAGATGTGTGGATGTGGCAGTGAGAGATGTGCCTTAGTGATGGGACTCAACAGATCAGGTCGATGGTTGGACTTAGTGATCCTGAAGGTCTTTTCCAACCCAAGTGATTCTCTGATTTTCTGTATAGTGTCTGTAATGTTCAGGCATTTCTGCTTTCATCCCCTGAAATGACTGTACTTACAGTATGGTAGGAAACCCATACATTGTTTTTCTTCTTCCTTCATTCCCCATTGTCTTCCTCTTTGCTCCCGCTCTAGCGCTTCCTTTCAGACAGCCCTCTCTTCTCTTTCCTCACACACCTAAGCCAGAGGTGAGTGCCTGCTGCCTGCTCCAGGTGCTTTCATCATCTTGCTTGAATGCAGTTCCAGGCGTGCAATCTGGGAATGTCAGCTCCCTCTTAAATCACAAAACAAATGTGGGGGCCTTTGAGGATTCAAGTCTGCAAACCTGAAGTGAGTGCTTGCCTCTGTCTCCCCTGGTGTGTGAAATACCAGTATGACATTGAAAGTATGATAATGCTTTTAAATTGATAGTCAGATCACTTGATTTTATTGGCAGCTGTCTGATGATTCATTATCAATCATAGATCTAAAACATATTTTCTGGATAGGATCAACTTATTTGTCTTCCATTTTTTTAAAAGTTATTTTCTAATTTTACTGGAGCAAGGGTGAAATTTAAAGATCAAGCTGTTGTGTGTCAGAAATTACAATAGACTCATTACAAAAATGAACTGTATACACAATTTGTCTCATTTTGTTAAACAACACTTCTGATAAAACTTGAAATTTTACAGGCATTTAGTAAAGGGCAGAGAGAAAAAATATTTGCTCAAAGACACATTTTTCTTCTTGAAGCAAAATCAGATCCCTAATCCTGAAAGGTTTAAAATACTTTAATTTATGTACACGAGAAGTTCCATTAACTTCATATGCATATGTGATTGCAGGATTGATGCCTGGGGATATAACCATTTATCATTAAGAATCAGATTTAAAATATTTAAGTAATCAATTTCTATTAAATTGTGCCACAGTACATTTGCAATACAAAATGAGCATATATCTTTAGTTGATTTCATCCACGGAGCAACTAAACAGAGTTGTGCATCTCCCAGCTGCTGTGCTTTAACCCCTCAGGCAGCTGAGCACCACACAGCCCCTCGCTCACTTCACCCCGTGTGAAGTGAGTGATGGGGGAGGAAGTCAGAAAAAGGTAAAATTTGTGGGTGGAGATAAGTACAGTTTAGAAGAACAGAAAAGGAGGGGGAAATAATAATAATAAATGCTTACAAAATAAGTGATGCGCAATGCAAATGCTCACCACCCACTGACCAGTGCCCAGCCAGTCCCCACTCAGCAGCAGCTCCCCCCAGCCAACTCCCCCACTTCTATCGTTGAGCTTGACACCACAAGGTATGGGACATACTTTTGGCCAACGTGGGTCAGCTGTCCTGGTTCTGTCCTCTCCCAGCTCCTTGTGCATGCCCAGTCCTGTGCAGGCAGAGCAGCACCGGAAGCTGAAACATCCTTGGCTCTGTACAGCACTGCTCTGCAACATCAAAAACATCGGTGTGTTACCAACATTATTTTCATCCTAAATCCAAACACGGCACCATACCAGCTGCTGGGAAGAAAACTAACTCTATTCCAACTGAAACCTGAAATTAGGACACAAGTAAACTGCTTTCCTTTTTTTTTTTTTTTTAATTCTAAATAGTAGCTTAATTGAATAACTGAATATCTGAAACCCAAACAAGGCACTGAACTGGTGGAAGGTTTTCCTGTCTCCAGATTCCACCCAGTTCTTCTTTACTGTTCCAAGCATGCATGAACCAGGTCCCACAGACTCTAACCCAAAGGAATGGATTCACATATGTATGTTGCTGAAGGTAAAAATATCAGTTCCGAGAACAAGACTAATTTCTCATGTTGATACAGAAAGAGCAAGAATAGGTTTGTCTGTATAGAGTATCTATAAAAAATCATGTTTTCTCCAACTTTGCTGGAGTGGTCTGAACCGAAGATTGAGTTCTCTGCTAACAAACCCTTAAGAGTTTGTTCTTGGGACAGAGGCTTCATTGTCTTCTGCCACGTTGCACATGCTTGCTCTGCTCATACACAGTGCAAGGAACATTCCATAGAGGAGTTTCTCAATGTGTACTTTGAAGCTTTTGAAATGATTGCAAAATATATATTAAAAACACACGTACTTTTTCATGCGTGCTGGCATTCAAGCAAGCAAAATGCAAGAAAAAGCAGTAAGGTCTGAACATCTGGAATTTAGCTATTGTGATAGAACTGTCTAAAGTAGTTTATAGATTTGGGGTTTTTTAAATGTTGCATATTCTTAAGTGTTTAGAAAAACACCTTGGGAAATACTTTCATGGACAATTATGACACTATACTGATACTAAACATTGTGTAGACAGACAGACTCATTTTGAATTTTGTTAGTGTTGTTTCAAAAAATCCTAGGAATCCGAATTTCATAATTGCTAAATTCCATACAGAGACATTGCTTGTACTATCTGAGGAGGTGACTTGCTACATTTAATTATACAAAATAGTCCATCTTGAGATTAAAAGTAAAAGAATAAAGCATTTCAGTTTAATATGTTACTCATTAGTTCATAACACAGCTGTCTGTGTTGAAAGTAGGAGACTGTATAACAAAAATACAGATAGTTTGAAAAAAGAAAAGCCGTAATTTCTGTAATTTGTAATAATAGTACTTAAGAACAGAAATTGAAGTTACCAATCTGACTATTGTATCTGAAACATGAGTTAGGTGATGATCTTTGACAGACTATTTTCCATAAATATTTTTATATTTACAATTTTTTATATTTACTGTTCAAATATAAATTTTTTAATTATTAAAAAAAGAACACAAAGAGCTACGTGTGAAAAGATTTCATTTTATATTTCTAGCAAAGTACATTGGCTGAAATGTTCTAGCAGCACAATTTTCTAACATTACGTGATACGAAATTGTTGTGCTGAATGAGAAATGAAAAGTTGTGGCATTTTAATTCCAAATGGAGAAACCTCCTGCTCTTCTTTTAAAGACATTCAGAAGTAACAGTCACATCCTATTTGGTGCATTTCAGTTCACACTGATGTTCACATACAGGTTCTAGTTTTAAAAAACAAAATGGAGCTTTCTCAAAACTGCTTGCTTTCCCACAGTTGGTATGGGATCCATAGAGTTTAATGTATGCAAAAAGGGATGGATCTAGGAGTAAGCATAATTTTTCCTTGCTCAAGGGATCTGGGTTTCGGCAGGCTTTTTTACTGATCTTGACTGCATGTGAGTAGGTCACAAAGTTTAGGAAAACTATTTACAATGCTGAGTTACAGTAAAAATACACTGAATCATAATTCTTCATCCAATAGCTACGAATGAAGCCCATAGAAATTGGAATGTAAGTAATGATCTATTCTGGTTTTGATCTCAAATTGATTATCTGTGGCTCTGGGTGGGATTTTAGTCCGAAAGAGTAAAATGTAAAGCAAACTGCTATAAACTACATAAACCCAATAGAGGAGATCCTGTAAAAGAGGAGAAAACCTGTAGAAGAGGAAAAAAGTGACATTAAATAATTTTGAAACAATCAATGTGTTTACATTACACTATTTACGTGAATGGATACGCACACACACACGCTCTGGGATTTCTCTGAACAGCGGCCTGTTGGCAGCTGCCCCAGGGAGCAGAGCAGTGCACCGCATGGGCTGAAACGTGGAGTGCTCCTGAGTGTGACCTAGGTGAAAATTCTTTCATGGTAATTATTGACATATTTAACTAAGTCAATGCATTATGAAAACTGACAATGGCATGACACTTAGGACATTTTTAATCCATTTCAAAGTCATGGCTGGTCCTGAAGGTCAGCAGGCTGTCCAGGAAGGATTTCAATATTAACAAAATATACCGTATTTTTCCTTCCCCTCTCTACTTTCCTAAAAACAACAGATCCAGGAAAATCTCAAATTAAATATTCCATTTGTTTCCAAATTGCCAAATGTTCCTCGGTGTTCTGGAGGATCCTTCATCTGCTTGCTCGTTCTCTGGCAGCTTTTGGGTGCGTTGTGACTGAGATCTCAAGGAGAATGAATCTTTGGCCCAGCATTCTGTTAGACTTGCTGTGTTTCAGAGCCAAATCCCAGGGGCAAGGCTTTAATTTTGAGCTCGTTCATGTAGTCACAATCTCCCCCACTAGACTAGTCATGACGCTGATATTTTAATTATTCTGATATCTTTTTTTATGTCACTCTTAATTACTTATTCATTTTAGGCAGCTGTTTGCAGTGTGTTCACATGTCCTTTCCATGGGCCCTGTCATTGTTTTTCTTTTCAGATATCATTCCCTAAATGATTTTACTGGAAGTTATTTTGGAAAATAGCTGCATAAACATGCTTCTGTAATCAATATTCGTATCCTTTAAAAGCTCATAGTATTTTACCAGATCTTGCTGCTCTCCCTGCTCATCTCTGCATCCATTTCCAGGCTGATGTTGATAAAAACAACAGATTCACGGGTTTTGATGCCAGAAGGGACCATTATGATAATGAAACCTGAATGCCTGCATAGCACAAGCCTTATGCTGTTGCATCTTCAGAGAGCTGGTACTAAGAATACATCCGACCTCAGAATACTTGAGTCCTAGCCCTGCAGTCAGCACTGGGGAACTAATCCGTAACTGCTCAGAGATTGGGTATTTTGTACTATTCTTTTTCTCTGAACCATGGAATTTGCTTGAAGAAGCCCGTTCTGCAAGTCCAGCCCAGCCGTGCCTGAGCTTTATGCCGGTGTATCTCATCACCTGACGTGACAGCAAGCCAGAAGGTGCAGAGAATTGCGAATGCGGGACTGGAGGGCTCAGCTCGGCTCGGGTGGCTGCGTAGCTGCAGGGATTGCATTCACAGGGACTCTGGGATGCTCAGCATCGCTGTAAATGCAGACCACTGGGCTCTGGGGATCTGTACACATGGCACAGTCGAGAGCAGTGAGCAGATTCCCAAGAAGCTGGGCGTTTCACCTCCCCAGAGCACCGTGTTAGCGTGACCAGGCTGCTTCCAGCACCAAAAGCAATTAGCCAGGGCTGACTCAGATGTCCCTGCACAGGACAGCGGTGTGGCACGCACACACACACCCTGTGTGTTCCCAGTTTCCCAGATAAAAGGAGATGTAAGAGCCTTATTCCCACATTTATGAAACAGTTTGTGTTTTACATATGAAAAGCTTTCAATAGGTACTTAAGTGTTATTGCAAGTAATTTAAGAGGAATTCAAAAAGCTGCTTATTTTTCTGGTAAAATTGCTAAGTCTTTTATGGCAGAGCATTAGCAGACTTCAATAAGGTTTAATTTTATAGGTATGTCAGGAATGATTTAGAAGGCTGTAAATATTAAAAATATATTCCTATGCTAATATCCTCTAGAACTAGCTAAAATGCTAACATGCTTTCTCAGTTTCATGCAAAGATCTTTTACATTTAAAAAAAAAAAAAGAATTTTATTCTGTGTATCTTTTCCTTGTTGCTGAGTATGAAAGTCTTATGATTAAAAACATTTGGGACTTGCAAAACTTGCACACAAATTCCGCTTAGGACAAGGACTTCCTGTTTATCTCCTGGCAAAATTATTTAGACTTCTTCAGAAGCTGCTTATGTTCTCCAGTACCACAAAAATTAAACATATAGGTTCCCATCTATAAATGTGATTTGTGAAGAGTGATTTGTGAAGACATGCACAGTATGGGTCACTCATGAACTGGGCGGGGATAGTAAGCACAGCATCAAGAGCTTAAGCCGGAATCCGCCTCCTCAAGTGTTTGCAATAGTTTAAAACTTTAAATTTTGGTTAAACTTTTCAGTGTTTGTTCTTGTTTGTTCTTGTCCCTGAGATTGTTTGCTTGCTTTGGAGCATTCAAGAAGAAGTATTTCAGTCATATCCAAATAAAATGGGGAGAGCAGTTCACTCCCCTATTTCTGGAGCATGTTCTGCTGTTCCTTTTTGTCACAGTCATCCTTCTGTGCAGCTGGGAGGCACAAGAAAACTGTTGTTCTCTTGAGGTACTGTTTCTGAGTTAGGCTGCATTTCAGCACGTGCTCAGTCGCCTGTGTAGAGGTCATGAAAATCTTGCCTGGTGCATGCCTGACACTTGTTTCACTGCAAAAAAAAAATAATAAAAAAATTGGTTCCACCTCAATTTAGATTATATAGATCATATTTTTTATCATTGATAAGAGTCTGGAATATTTTTCAAATACCAACTACTTGTCATGGTTGACCAAAATAATAAATTCCCTGAAAGACTCCTGCCTGACTGCTGTGCCTCACAGCCATAGTGCGTGTGGGTGTACCGGCACCTGGCAGCACGTTTAGGGCTGGGAAAGGTCTGAAGGACAGCAATAGCTGTATGCATTTCTAAGTCAGCAGGAAAAAAGGAGAAAAGCAGCCTATTATTACATCAGAAACAAATGCTGTATAATTGTTCAATGCTGTTTTCAGTTTTTTTATCTAAAGGAAAAAGGCAACATTAGAATATTTCTTTTTTAGTGACTGTATGTGCATATAAAAACTGTTATAGAAAAAGTGCACACAGAGAACGCATAGCAGGCTGCTGCTTACAAACTTACTGTCATGAGTTTGTAAGTTACTCAAGGGAAGCTCTTTTTTGAGATCGGAGAGGTACTTCCTAAGAACAAATGTTTATTTGGAAGGTACTAGTTTGCATCAAAAGGCAGTTATTTTCCAAAGTGTTCTTGGAATAAATTTTTCACTTCTCCTCCACAGAGGTATTCCAGGTTCTCATCTTCATCCTTACTTCAACACAAGTCAAGTAGTGTATCATGCTATTGCCATCCTTGGCACATTTTTCAGGAGCAGATTTTCCACCAGAATGTGGCTTAATGTAGGTCTCTGGGTGACTTGCTCGACGGTGTTTCTTCCTTTTTTCCTTACAATTAGAAAAGGGCTTCTGTTTTTGGTGGCAACACAAGTGAATTGATGTTCCAGCCTCCTTCCCTCTCATGTTTGCATGCATATATACCCCTGGAGTATACATCTGCTTAGCACAGGAATGTTTTGTGGCTGCAAACATCACTGGCATGAATATGCAGCCGAACTCTCAAAGAAAGCTGCTGTGGAAAGTTCCTGAAGAGCTGCAGGAGGTGCTACTGATATTGTTTTTCCTCCTCCACACCTTCTGTTATGTTCTGGAAGAGACTCCCTTGCCCTAGCAAAAGCTTTGCTTTTATTGCAGATGTTCAGCATGCTTCAGGATAAGATCTGTGATCACTGTTACCCAAATGTGCGTGTGAGGGGGTTATAAGTGGCATACAGTGTGCATCAGGAGGATATTTTGTAGAAAGGGGAATGATCTCATGTACGTGAAGCTGAGCAATGGAAGGCTCATGATAACCTGTTTCTTTTCTACCCATTAATAACACTGCATTAACTTAGGATGGTGGTTACTCGCTCAACTGAGTATGAAGGGTTCAGCTGCTTGCACACTGATAACTCGTTTATTTCAATAACAGTTTTGTTCATTTTATTCATTCACAAATAAGTGTTCACATTATCCCTGTGAGGACAAGAAAAGTGAGAGGAGTAGACTGAAAACAAAAGATCTCCATGCCTGACCATGGCTGAAGGTGCATCCTGGAAGTTTCCCATGACTCTGATCTAAGAAAATATTGCAAAATACACTGAATTAACTTCTAAACCTTAAAAATAAACTTTTACATTTAAATGAAAAGACCAGTCGATATTAAAGATGGAGCATTATGGTTACCTGATCTGTGTCACAAAGACCAAAAAATCTCTCCTGTGATTTTGCATTATTACAGTACCGAATTGCAAATGATGAATTAATGTTTGTCCTGTGGCATCGCTGAGGACCTGTAAGCAGATCAGTGATGCATGTGCCAGGAAACACAGTCACAAAGATCATTCTTTAAGCTGTACGGCTTGTCTGAAAAAGATGGCTATTCAAAATCGAGCTAACACTGAGACCAAAGGATCAGTTTAGGAAAAAACCTTGCAGAAATAAGTAAGTAAGAAATGTTTGTTTTCTACTTTTTTTTAACTTGTTCCTATTTATTTCTGTTGCGGTTTAGCCCCAGCAGGCAGCTCAGCACCACCCAGCTGCTTGCTGCAGAGAGAACTGGAAAGGTAAAAGTGTGAGAACTCACAGGCTGAGATAAAGGTGATTAGGGAAAGCAAAAGCCATGCACGCACAAGCGAAGCAAACCAAGGAATTCATTCACTGCTTCCCATTGGCAGACAGATGTTCAGCTACTGCCAGGAAAACATGGCTCATCGTGTGTAATGTTTTTTGGGAAGACAAACACCGTCACTCTGAACACCTGCCTCCTCCTCCTTCTTCTCCCCAGTTTTATTGTTCAGTGTCCCATATGGTGTGGGACATCCCTTTAGCCGGTTTGGGTCAGCTGCCCTGGTTCTGTGCCCTCCCAGCTCCTTGTGCACACCCAGTTCCTTGCTGGAAGGGCAGTGAGAAGCTGAAACATCCCTGGCTCTGTGCAGCACTGCTCTGCAACAACTAAAACATCGAGTGTGTTATTAATACTTTCTTCAAAAATGCAAAACATAGCATCATACAAGCCTCTATGAAGGAAATTAACTCTATCCCAGCCAAAACCATGACAATTTCCTTTCTTATCCATTGACTGGCTACTCCCTTAAATGTCTCATTCTCTTTGGAAGATTCACCTTTGGACAAGAATCATGGTGTTTCTCTTAAAAAGTTTTCAGAGGATTTCAAAATTTAATTCAAAAATAACTTTTAAAAATACAGTATATTAAAGAATAATAACATTATTGAAGTTATCACTCTTTTAGCTACTAGTAATTTTAATTGCAATTCCTCTCTTTTATCCTTTTTTTAAAAATTGCTGTACTTGATCCAGAAATGAAATTTTGTTTGCTACTTCAGTTCCCATTTACTGTCATCTCCACTGGGGTCTGCAAGTGTTCTAGAACTGCTTATGTGCTTCATTTGTTTGCTCCTTTGGAGGTTTGAGCTTTTTTTACTTAAATTGCTTCCCTGCTACTTCAGACATCCTGCTCCATTTGGCAATGTTCATAGAATTTGATTTTTTTTTTCCTTGAAAAGTTATACATAATTACTTACTAACTAGATTAATCTTTTGTAATCTTTAGGACATTCTGCTGAAGCTTTCAGACTAGTCTGCAATTATTTTTCCATTTTCATCCGATCTGTAATAAATAGTCAGGCATGTCATGGTAATGGATTTCACCTGAGGATCTCAATATGCTTTGCAGACAATAATTAATTAGTTAGTTTCACAACCTGACTTTAAAATAGGTGAAATTGAGATGCGGGCTGCCAGCATGTGGTCATTAACAACATCTTGCACCATTAACTGCAGCTGCTCTATAAGCAGGTGGCACAATCCCTTTCTCCCTGATATCAGTGGAGGCTCCTAGTGCAAAACGAAGGAGAGCTGAGCTCTGCTCAATGACACCCTGTTAAAAAAAAATAAATGGTTAAAGTCATCTGACAGGCTGTTTACTTGGTGTTTTGATGTAGGGATGTGCCATACTGACATATGCAGATGTACGTTAGTCTGTAATCTATGTTGCAAAATGCTGCTCTGATGTCATTGTTCTTGCTTTTGTTAGCAACACCGATGTTACTACATGTGTTTGTCCAGGTACGGTAGCATTACTTACAAATACGCTTTATTACATCATGTAGCTGAACTAGAAAAAGTTTAAAGATGACCCTGTGGGAGATATGTGTGAAATGAAGAGAGGATTTGTCAGAGTTAAGCCCTGAGGAAACTTGTCATTATTCATCTTATTTGTTCATCCTCTTTGTTCTGGAGGATCATTGACTTTACTTCTCACTAACCCATAACTGACCTGTCATCAGTAAATTTAAACCGCCTCGAAGCTGTGTTTCTTATTTTCACTGCCATGTTACTTCTTGAACTGTGCTCCTTAAACAGAATTTTGGCCATCTGTGGGACTTGAAATTAGTGTGAGAGAGGAACAGGAAGAGAGAGAAGTAGGGGAAGGAGATTGGAGAACAGAAAGTAGGCCATAATAATCTGTAAATTATAATGATCTTGCTTGCACTTCTGTGACATCAGTATGAAAATATTTAATGTCATCGAGTCCTAAAATCTGTTAGAAATACTCCCATCTCACCATAATCTCACAGGACAACTGCTTTTAACATCGGTCTGTTAACCAGTTAGCCCTTAAATAGGTATACCTCAGGTGCCTATTACCGACATTCTAATCTAATACATGAAATTGAATGCAAAAGCTGTAATCTTGAAAGAGGATGAAATTGGCAATATTTGAAATAACTTTTTTCCCACTTAACCTTTTCTACATCTATTATTAATCTTTATTTCTGTATTCATTCAATCTTGTGTTGGTTTTCCTATCAGAAATCAGGCCGAACAGCCAGCTTGGTCATTGAACTGTTTTTGAACGTTGAGCATGTACAGCTGTTTCAGTGTTGTGAGATTTCCTTGATACTCAGTTTTATTAAAAATGACCATCAACAGACCAGAGAATTCCCTTGGTAGAGTGTAAACTGCCCAGGTCTGCACACTGCAGTAGCTGTCAAAAATATTGGTTTTGCTGATGGATTGTAACATTCCTTATTAACCTTATGAAACAAGGAGATCATTTCTAGCTTCTGTTGAGGACTACTTTTTTCACTTTGGTATAACCTTTGATACGTGGTGAACTAAGAGAGGTCTTTAACCAGAATTGATTCTCTTCTCAGTTGTGGTTCTGTGGACATCTGATAATGTTTTGTGAAAGGACTTCCAATCTTTTATTCCTCTTTTTCGTCTACATTCATCTCCAAGACAGTGTCACCAGAGGTTATCCATAGAATTATGAAATTTGCCTTTTGGAAGAAGAGGTTTCGAGTGACTGTAGATACGTAACCACCAACAACTAATTATATCATTTCAAATTGTTTCTCAGTATTGTGTATAATCAGATCATGGTCATTGATCTGTAGGCTTCCAATAACTTGAAATCTGGCAAATAGATTTTTTTTTTTTAATTGGATGCTAACATTCAAAATGGATTTGTTTTCTTTTGCAGAGCTTACAAGTCTTTCATGACTGTATGATTCTGGTTTTTTCTGCATAGTAAAAATGTTTGGTAGACCATCACCAGGACATCCTTGTGGATTGTGCTTATGCATTCAAATGTCTGTCTTCCTGAAATGTAAGCAAGTCTGAAACTTGTCAGGTTTATGTCCTTAGCCAAATCCACCAAAATCTCTGCTCTTAGAAACATGAAAAAAAGGTATTGTTTTTGAAACACTTTGTCTACCTCATTATTTTTCAGGGCCGACCAAGAAAGTACTGTCTCTACCTCTGCCTTAAATCCCCACCTGACTTTTCTGATTCTTTTCTTATTTTCTTGATGTATCTGTAGTACATATTCATTCCTGTAAGTAACAAGGGATTTCAGGCATTATTATACAACGGAACAGTATGTTTTATTGGAATTCTTTTATTCTGAGTAGTGTATATATACTAGCAGGAGCACTGAACTATATACTTGAAATATGCTACTTATTTATAAAATATGATTATTAGATATTCAGCTCTTCCCATTTCACTTCAGATACATATGTTTACTATTAAGGTCTCAAAGATGACAAACAATGCACAGCTCTTGCGTAAGTGGACTTAAAAGCAAAATTATTCTTCCTAGTCTAGAAAAGTTGGTCTGAATCATCTCTTCTTCCTAAATCTGCCTCTAACTAAGGAGAATCTTTATATCCAAATGTTTAATTAATAACTGCCAGCAAAGTTGTCTATGTTAAAGATATGCTGCTTGTTTTCATATGATAGTCTACAGCCTGTAAGTGTTCATTCATACTGTGGTTTTCTGCACATGGTCTAGTTTCTTTAAATATGTAAAATCCCAGGAAGTGGGATTCAGTGCTGAGAATTTGTTTATGCAGGATTTTTGAGGCCGTTGAATGGAGCAGTGGAAAGGCAGACTGACTCAGAACTTCGTTCCATTGTCCCTCTGAGAAACCCTATCAAAATCTACTTTTAAAGGTGGTAAAATATCTCTTAAAGAAAGGTTATCCATCTTAATCGAAATCAATCAACTGATTGATGAGTAGCAAAGTATTTTGAAATTTCTTTAAGGAAATCTCAGACAGAGCCCTCAGAATTACTGGGATGCCGTCTAGTTCACTTTGGTATGAAGAATGTTTGTAAGCAGGAGCAATTTGAACGGGCAATTTTAGTATATTTTTTCAAGTGTTTTTGTACTTTGCTTTTTTATCTCAGGGTTTGAGAAGGCTTTTCCTGTGTGCTCAGCTGCGTATGGCAAAGTATGGCAGCCATTCGTAGTTTCAGGTACTGAGAGAGTTTTCAAATCGGGTCCCTTTACAAGCTGCAAGCCAGCCAGTAGCGTTCTGTTGGGATCTCAAAACTGAGACTGGCCTCCAAGGCTGTCTTATGGCGTTCTCAATCCTGCACTGCAAATCAGTACAATTTATTAAAAGTTCAGCACAAAGCACGTTTTAATTACCATGAGCACTTTTTAAAAATTAAGGCTTACTTATCTCATGGTTACGCATTGTTTGTTTTTAGGCAGTCACTAAGTAATGTACAAATGTATAAATGAGTGCTTCTACTTACAAACATTTAAAATAAAAAGTATAATATTACAATATTAATTTAAGTAGACTGAACATTCCCTAAATATTAAGAGATCTGGTGAGAACCCACATATTAAAGCTGCTAATATTCTTTTATATAAGAAATTATTTCTGAAGCAGCAGGTCTTTGAAATTCATGACAGAGAAGGCCAGAGGCTGGAAAAGTACCTGTTATTTTTGTCATGGATTTCCATTCTGGTCTAGCTGAGTTGTAGCCCATCAGAAAATCCTGGCATTTCCTTTCTGTTTGCTCTCCTCAGGAAACGCTTGGCAGCTTCCCAAAATAACAACTGAATAAGAATGTTCTGAAGAGCAAAGTGCAATTATTAAAATCCTGCTGCCCAACCAGCTGCAGCATACATGGCGCTGAGAATGGGATCTGATAGAGCAAGGACTTCAATGGCAAGAGAGGAAGGGGCAGAACAAGCTCCCAGACGCATTCCTTCCATAACAACCAGGATTTTCTGCTCCGTGTTATCTGCTGCTCTGTAGGACCTCTGCCCACTGCTGATCCCAGTGACAGAGAACAGCTTGCTTGTTAAATGCCAGAAGCAGCTTACTTGTTTATGGGAGCATTGTAAGCAGGAAGGAAAGTGTTAAAATTGAGCACTGTGAATGCTTATTGCTTCAGTTGAGCTTGACAGTTCTTGGCAGAATTTTATTTTTATTTTTTTCAATTTTTGTTATAGCTTTTCCTGTCTGTGCTGTGCCAGTTGCTGGGCAGCAGCTGTTCCTTTGCAGAGGGTTCCATCTCTTTCCTTCCTTCCAAGGGCTAGGTTTATAAATGCTTCTTGGAAAGTCCCCATGGAGAATCCCCAGGCTGTCCTCATCCTCAGTCAGGAAGTCAGCTGCAGAGGAGTCAGCACCTCTGCTGCCAGCCGCGGTGAGGTAGTGCCTGTGTGCCAGACAGATGTCTCACTAACCCTTCAGCCAGAATAACAGCTACCAAGCCCATAGATACAGATCACATTTATAGAATTGATGCAGGTCACTCCCATGCATTTTGCAAGATACTTGCCCATAAATCTACCAGTGCGTGAGTTTGAAGTGACAACACTGGAGGTGTGATTTTAAGACAGTAGTACATGGTATGTGACAATCTAGCTCAGCCTGCAGTAGCTTTCTGAAAGGTAATGCAGAAGGCTTTATGCACTTTTCAGAGAAGACAGTCTTATCTGCACTTCAGAGAACTTTTCTTCTGTGTTGTTTTCAGTTTCATTTGCAGAAGAGCTAACCCTGACCTCCTCATGCAGTTTTTAGAGACATGGTAATTGTGCAAAAGTTGCCAAATTGAGAAAAAGCTAGAAATGTCTGGTGGTTAGAAGGTACCATGTTGTAAAGATTGGATCTTCCCAGTGTATGTCGAAGGTAAATCAAGATCTTTTTCAGAGCTGCTACTCTCACTTCGTGTTGTTCGCTGCTACCAGAATCAAAGCATGTTTTTCCCCATACTGAAGGTTCCCCACCACACATCTTTCTGACGTGTTTCTTGCACAGAACAGATTGGGCTTTGCTATGGGGGCTAGGCAATAAAACAGAGTTGAACTGTTTATATAATGCTATATGCCTGTGTTCATAGTTTTTGGAGAATAGTTTGCATCCGTTTTCTTTATTGTGTTGCAGGTGATTTATAGGCTTAGTTCTCCTTTCTGGACAGTGGCTCTTTTCCTGCTCTTTTTCTTCTTACAAGTTTTCCTTCATGTTGAGCAAACCTAACATCCTTTTTCAGAGAGAAGCTATTGTGGTTTTTGAAGACTGCTGATGGACACATTGAAGTTAATTTTTATTCCATTTAAGCTTAGTTTTCACTTTAAAGTGCTGATGTTGTGCAGGTGGCATGTGACACAATCAGCTGGGGCTTGGTGATCAGAAGATGCATTGAGTTCTTAGCTGTGTACTTTGTGAGTCTTCAGAACTGATGGCACAAGTGTTGTTTTGGAGCAGCAGGAGGAAAAGAGGGCTGGGAGGGCTTGTTCAGAGGTACTACAGCTGCCTGGTGGAGTGCCAGACTTCACCACACAGTTCATTAAATTGCATTTAAAGAATGCAATAATGGAAATACATCTCACAGCACACTGTATGATTATGGTTCATCGCTCCCTGAATGCAGAGCCAAGACAGATTAATTAAATGTGATCTCAGGCAGCCAATTTTGGTGATAATAATGTTACAAGTAGTGACATCGACTTCATGGTGTAAATCACCTGAGTATTTGTTCGTTACATTGCCACAGTATTTGTAGGATAATGGGTCATACTCAGATGTTTGGCTAGTATTTGTATGATTGTATCTACACTCCTGTTCACAAAGAAGGGCTTCCCACATTGTACTGTGCTTTGAGACTTAATCTCAAGACTTCTGATCTGCTATATTTGCTGTGTGAGACCTCAGCAGTTCAGCCAGCCCAGAGGTGACCTGGGATATTCAGGTGCAAGTCACAATGGCTTGAAAGTGTGTTTTTGCAATGTAAGGATGTGTTGTGCAAACCATTTAAGAGCTGTGTATAATTTTGAAAATTTATATGGAATTAATGAACATCTTAGAAGCCCTCTGGTGTTGAGCAACAACGCTAGAAAGTATGGAAATCAGGTGTCTGTCCGCATGAATCTGACACAAATTGCAGCAAGCATAACCAAGATGTGTCTTCTAGGCTGCCAACTATAAACCACAGCATAATATAGTTGAAAACCATGATAATTTGTAATAGACATACTATACAGCTTTCTATTGGGAAGGCTGTCTGCACTGGTCACAAGATTTGTCTCTTTTTACGGGACGTGAAATCCACCCAATCGATTCGCTGCCTGTCTCTTGTTCCTAGCAGCAAGTTGGACAGTCTGGTATCGTCTTTCTGCACTGTTCTGCAAAGGGTCATTGCTTGCCGGCTCTCTGAGAAAGGCCAGACTCAGGCAGCACCAAGCCCATGCCACAAGGAGATTCTCTTTTGAACTTACAAGCATGAAAAGAAATTTGACTGGAGTGCCAAGGAGAAGGCTGACAAAAACATTTTTTTAAAAAAAGTTAACAGTTAAAGAGTTAACATTTTTTTACTGAAACAATAGTTCTTCTGTCCTTGGGTGAGGAGCAGGGGTGTGTTCAAAAGCACTGCACAGCAATATGGATTTTTGACATAGGATGCCTGAAGTAAGCCTCCCTTAGGTTACAAGAAATCAATATTCTTGCACTGCGTGTAGATCTCTAGCGTTACTCCCTAATAGGTTATTGATAGGTGTCTCCTGTGAAGCCTAAGGAAGCAGCTGCACAGAGGATTCCTCTTTTTACTGTTTACAGGAAAGGGGGTGTTAAATTTTACACTCTGCAAGATGTTCCTCAAAGAATGGTAATTAGTGCTTCTTGAAAGGAGTTGAGATACTGGGATAATGAAGTCATCAGTAAAACAGATTTACAGAGCACTGGCAGTAAAAGGCCTTTCATTGCATCTATGCCTTGATTTCAACTCACATGCTTTTAAAAGGATTGATTTTGATGCCCTAAAATGTCTAGCATGATAGATCAACAGAACTGAGCATTGGCCTCCATTTTCAGTCTCATAATACACAGTGTGGTGTGTAATAAATTTTGAAATGTAGCTTGACTTGATATTTCTTTGATATTTACTTTGATATTTTGAGGTTTTGTTAAACCTCATCAGGTTCCTCTCTGCCCATCTCTCACAGGCTGGAGAGATGGGCAGAGAGGAACCTGATGAGGTTCAACAAAAGCAAGTGTAGAGTCTTGCACCTGGGGAGGAATAACCGCATGTACCAGTACAGGCTGGGGGACGACCTGCTGGAGAGGAGCTCTACAGAGAGGGACCTGGGGGTCCTGGTAGATGACAGGTTGGCCATGAGCCAGCAGTGTGCCCTGGTGGCTAAGAAGGCCAGTGGTGTCCTAGGGTGCATTAAAAAGAGTATTGCCAGCAGGTCGAGGGAGGTGATCCTCCCCCTCTACTCTGCCCTGGTCAGGCCTCAGCTGGAGTACTGTATCCAGTTCTGGGCTCCCCTGTATAAGAAAGACAGGGACCTCCTGGAAAGAGTCCAGCGGAGGGCCACAAAGATGATAAAGGGCCTGGAGCATCTCCCTTATGAGGAGAGGCTCAGTAAGCTGGGTCTGTTCAGCCTGGAGAAAAGAAGGCTGAGAGGGGACCTGATCCATGTTTATAAGTATCTTAGTTGCGGGAGGCAAATGGAGGTGGGGAACCTCTTTTCAGTGGTCAGTGGGGACAGGACAAGGGGCAATGGCCTTAAGCTGGAGCACAGGAAGTTCCGCACCAACATGCGGAAGAACTTCTTCACGGTGCGGGTGACGGAGCACTGGAACAGGCTGCCCAGGGAGGTTGTGGAGTCTCCTTCCCTGGAGATATTCAAGACCCGCCTGGACGCCTACCTGTGCAACCTGCTGTAGGGAACCTGCTCTGGCAGGGGGGTTGGACTTGATGATCTCTTGAGGTCCCTTCCAACCCCTGCAATTCTATGATTCTGTGATTCTGTGATATTGTGTGAATTTAGTAAAATACATCAGCTTTCCAAAAAATGTGCTTTAAAATACTTGCGTGAAAATAGTACTATTCAATGAAATTTTATTTTTCCTCCTATACTTAATCTTTTATAAAACATTAGAGTAATGTGTGAAGCTCTGCTTTTCTACTGAAAGCCATATACTTAGTTTCAAGACATAAGTGAGGAAAATAGAATGAGGCTCTGCTGGTGCCTTTATTTAAGTTGATAAAGCTATCATCTGTATTAGAAGTAATTTTTTGCTTATTGACTTCAGCAGATTTTCTTTATCTATAAGGATGCCATCAAAACCAAAGTTTAACCTTAAAGAGCATTCACCACTTTGAAAAAGTGTTGGAAGATAAGCAGAAAAGATCAGTACTAACAACCTAAGATGATTAAACTTTATTTGGGGAGAAGAAAACTAGTATAAAAATTGTTTTCTGCACTGGCTATGCTTTTAGTTTTTTTATTGAATTTTTTTCCTATTTAATTGCAAATCAAGTGGCAGCAGCCTACTTTTGCTGTGCATATCAGTGTTTCTGCTCTGCTTACTATTCTCTCTACCCTGAAAGTGTGAAATGTTTATTTATTCCCAAGTGCCGCTTTTGATCAGGGTGATAATCAGTTTCTTACATTTGGCAAAATCTCCCAGAAACCTGGTGCTTTCAGCTGAAAACTACTGCCACTATGTAGTATCCTGTGCATGGTTGGATGGCCTTTGCATTTCCTCATGAAATCACTGATGCTTGCTTTTGCAGAAACCCCTGCCTTTTGGGAAACAAATATGTTTTGGAAAGAAAATGGCAGTTTATAAGGAAGCCTGGAAGTGTACTGTTAGATACTGAAGTGTTCTGCTTTGGGGAATATTCTTGATATCGGACGGTACTCTTATGCCCCAAAGAAATAGAATTTGTGGAACAGCCAATTTTCTGACGTATTTGCTGCACTTCTAATTCTATCACTTCTACTCTTCCACACTGAACTTCACTGTCCTTTGTCTTCCTCTTGTAGGTATCAGGGTGGAAATTAGCTCTGCAATTTCAGAAAGAGCTGTAAAATACAGTAGTGAAATGTTTTCTTCACTCACATTTGCTGAAGTGATTCAGCAAATAGCTAATCCCGTATCTGATGTTAGACCTTTAAGTAAACATATATACGCATTTTGGAGTAACTGCCACGGTCTCCTTAATCAAAACTTAGGACTTTGAATACTCTACTGGCTTTCACTTTGCCCAAGCTTATTGCTGCCTTCTGCTGCTAAGCAGGCAGTTGTATGAGGAAATGTACCCAAGGAATTAAAAATTAAGGGAAATTAGTATACGTGAAAGCTGGAATATTCTGATATTTCTCGGGATTCACTCTTACTGCATCAAAATATATATTTTTATGACCAAACATCTAGTTTGACTTATAGATATCTATATACAGAAATAACCTTATCTTTGTAAATTGGTGTTTTTTTTTTTTATCAATATATATTGATATGTGACTCAAATTTGTTGTTCTTCTTCCTCCAGCAATTGAACCTATTAACATTTGTGTTTACTAGATTAATAGTGTTGCTGAGAGGATGAGCAGACTAACAAGGGCATGCATCATGGGTAACCTTTGACTTCTGGGGAATGGAAAAATAGATATGCAGCAGGTTGTCGGGTCACAACCATAGGTTTGCATACGTCCTCAGACCTGGTGAGGATTTTTCAGCTAGCACAAACTACGTTTCAAAATGTAATGCCTATCCAAACTTTGGAAGTGAGACTTACCTTTTCCTCACAAAAATAGTTGGTACGTCATAGAATTAATTCTACAATTTCCAAATCAAATGTTTTAAGAACAAAGGTGCCCTATTCATTTCTAAGACATGATGAATCTGCATATCTTCAAAAGCAGTGATTGCTTTCACTAGTAGTGCACGTGCAGCCCTCTCATTCCACCAACTTGCTGGGCTGCTTGATTTTTAATTTATTTCTCTCTTCCTACTGATAGATATAGCCATTCTAGTCAGCTTTGGTTTCAATTTTTATTATTCATTATTTGTTTTGTTTTGGGTTTTGTATGTTTCTAGTATATTAGCATTTGTAGCCACAGATGCTGCAAATTAGCATCTTAGGTATCTGCCATAGGAAAATGTTAGAAGAATTTTTGAAGGCTGTACTGTTGTTTTGGAGTATTCCATGTGTTTGAGCTCTGCAGAGAAGGACCTGGGGGTCCCTGTGGACAACAGGTTGGCTGTGAGCCAGCAGTGTGCCCTGGTGACCAGGAAGTCCAATGGTATCCTGGGATGCATTAAAAAGAGCATGGGCAGCAAGTCAAGGGAGGTTATCCTTCCCCTTTTTTCTGCCCTGGTCAGGCTACATCTGGAGTACTATGTCCAGTTCTGGGCTCCCCAGTTCAAAAAAGACAGGGAATTTCTAGAGAGAGTCCAGCGGAGGGCTGCAAAGATGATTAGAGGAGCATCTCCTTTATGACAAAAGGCTAAGACATGAGACTATTCAGCCTGGAGAAGAGAAGACTGAGGGGGGATCTCATCACTGTTTATAAACATCTGAAGTGCAGGAGGCAAATGGATGGGGCCAGGCTCTTTTCAGTGGTGTGCAGCAGTAACTGGACAAGGGGCAATGGGCAAAAACTGGAACACAGGAAGTTCCATATGAACATGAGGAAAACCTTCTTTGAGGTTACAGGGCACTGGAACAAACTGCCCAGAGAGGTTGTGGAGTTTCCTTCTCTGGAGATATTTAAAACCCACCTGGACGCTGTGTGTCACCTTGGACTGTATGATCTCCAGAGGTCCCTTCCAACCCCTATGATTCTGTTTTCATGTCAATGTACACTAATGAAACCAGACAGGGTTTATCCCTTATTTTAAAGAGATTCTTGACTATAATGAGCACCTATTTCTCAAAGATCTGAAGAAAACTAGAGATTAAGAAGAAATTGAGATGTTCAGAGGGAGAAGGACCCAGTTAATGACGCAAAATTATCTGAGAACCCACTTTCTTCTTTGATCTTTCTACCTGGTATACTTGATCTACATTGGCACACTTCAGTTCAGACATAAGTGAAACAAGACGTGAATAAATAGAGTTGCCATGTTCTGTTAACTTAGTGTATCTCAGAAGCAAGACTATGCAGAAATGATGAATCAAGATAAACTTCTATGGTTTTCATTCTTTCCTTTCAAATGCAGATGAAAAAATCACTTGTATTGTTAAAAATCAGGTATGTTTTTCCAAAAAGTCAGTAAGATTTGTGAAGTAGTACGTGTGGCATATTACCTAAGATTTTAATTATTTCATGCTGTTCAGTTGCTCTCTGTCTGGTTGTTGTGGTTTGACTTGGCAGACAGCAAAGGACCACACAATCGTTTGCTCACTTGCTGCCCTTAGCGGGATGGGGGACAGAATTAAGAGAAAATACAGTAGTACTCACAAGTAGAACTTGTGAGTTGAGATAAAAACTATTTACTAAGACTGAAAAGGAAGTAGAAGGAACAACAGTAGTGATAAATATATATATATATACACAAGAACAAGTGATACACAAAACAATTGCTCATGACCCGCTGACCAATGCCCAGCCAGTCTCTGGGCAGCAGCAGCCACCCTGGCTAACTTCCTTCCATTTTTTTCTTCACATGATGGTATGGTCGTATGGTATGGAATATCCCTTTGGCCAGTTTAGGTCAGCTGCCCTGGTCCTGTCTCCTCCCAGCTCCCTGTGCACCTTGCTGTCCCCTTGCTGGCAGGGCAGTATGAGAAGCTGAGAAACTGAAACATCCTTGGCTCTGTACAGCACTGCTCAGCAACAATGAAAAACATCAGTGTGTTATCAGTATTGTTCTTCTTCTAAAACCAAAACATAGCTTCATACCAGACACTACAAGAAAAAACAACCGGTATCCCAGCTGAAACCTTAGTTTCACTGGTGAATTTGTAAAGAGTCTTTTTGCTGCCAGGAGACATGTTACAATAAGGCCAAGTCCTTTCATTTTTACTGCTTCAGGAGCTGTCTTATTACCTTTCTTAATTACACTATTTTTTTATTTTTTATTATTGGTCAGCTCTCATTAGTATTTCTAGTCTTCTAAGTTTTAGAGAAAATGATGAAAATGGAGAACAGCATTTAGATTAGGTTAAACAACCATCTTGTACAAAAATAGTGTTATATGAACTTTCTTTTATGCAGTCACATTGCAGTTATATTATGATGGTTCCATTTTTTGCCACTGAATTAATACTGCTGTTTCCCATTCCCTTCTCTTCCACTGACTTTCCTTTTCCCCATACCACCCATCCCTAAACTCATCCATACTACAACTGTTTGTCAGAGTCTTCTGCTTGTGATGAATGTCATACAAACAATCACTTGACTTCTCAAAGAGAAGATCCAGTGGTCTTGAGAAGCCTTTCAGATTAAGTGGTACCACATGGAAAATATCAGAGCTTTCTGATGTGTGAATAGTATTACGATGTTAGCCATACAGTGCAAATTTCAGTGAAGAGTTTTTATGTGTATAATACAATAATTTGTGTCTTTTCTTTTTTATTCAGGTCATTGCCATAGTTATGGATATGTTTACAGATGTGGATATCTTCAGAGAAATTGTAGAGGCATCTACAAGAGGGATTGCAGTGTATGTCCTGCTTGATGAGTCCAACTTCAGTCACTTTCTGAAAATGACAGAGAAACAAGGCTGTCAAGTTCAAAGGCTCAGGGTAAGACTTTTTGTGTTCCTCTGCTTGAACATTCACTAGTCATTCCTCTGCAACCCATTGAAAAGGGACGATTATTCAAAAAGTGATTGTCAAATACTGCTGTTTCAAATTAACCCTGAAGTAAAAATTGGTAAGTTATCAGTAGAACCTTCTCTACAAATGTTACTCTCTTTAGAGAGACTTATCTTTTTCATGTGTCAAAACAAGAGTATTTGATAGAATCACATAATTTTTCACATATTATTTATAATTTTTTTTTGTTATTATATATTTAGGAACACTACAGGATTGAAAAACTTAGCTTTTTCTTCTTTTTGCTTTATGTTAAATTGAAGTCATAAAGCTTATGTAAATTGCTTGGAAAAATAAACAGTATACTTCATTTACTTCATTTTCTTTTCTTTTTAATGTGATTTTATATTAAAATGTTTTAAAAGGCCTGGGATTCTATTTTAGTAGTATTTTCCTGAAAATATTTATTATCATGTCTACAGCATGTCTTAGAGAGTATACCTTATGAACAGGCTTACGTTTATACGTTAAATATGTAGTTTTCTCCTGTGACAATCAGGAGATGAATAATGCTTACATTTTTCACCCAGTGTCCTGCACCACCCTACTATTTAATAGCAATAGAATACAAACCATATGCTGCACTGAACTGGTGTAAATGCTTCATAAATACCTCCAGGCTTACTGTTTTATAGATAGGTCTGAAGGTGATCCAAGCATAGGGCCAGAGTTTCTCTGCAAAGCTCTAGACAGTTCCTTGGCTGAACTTCCATTTGCAGCTCCATTTGCAGTTCCTTGTTTTTGCAACTAGTTGGGCCATGTTTACACCTGGAAGAAGTATTACTGGAGCTCTTCTTACAAGCATGCGTTTTAGAAACCTGGACCAAAAAGCAGACAGAGTTGTGGTGCATCTGTGAAGATAAAGAGGACATTTTTCTTAGAATTGTGGAGCAAACCTGTATTTTATACCAGTTTTTGCTCTGGAGTGTTGACTTAGGCACCTAAAAGTATCACACCACTTCCTGTACTTGTTTCTTGGGGGGGGTATTTGAGTGTGTGAGATTGCCCTCTGGTGGCTTAATACACAAAGCTATGGGAAATTTTGAAAAGAAAACGTCACAAAATGTTGCATGTTGTAGATGCTAGTAGTGATTGCCTTCATAAAATATTTGAAATACTTGGTAATCGTTCCATACCCTGGAATTTGAGATGCCACATTTCCTAATTGCTTGGCTTAACTGTGCCATAGAGGTTGCTCAAATGGTGTACACTTCTTTATAGCACTGTTTTTATCCTCCCAGTATAAAAGTAACTAGAGCATGCATTTGAAATTCTATCTCTAAAAAATGCCATATTATGCATTTTTGCATTAATTCTGTGCAGTATATATCTATACCTGTTTCTGAAGCTTAACTATTTGGGGGTGAGTTGGAGGTTTTCTTTTTAATTAGGTTTTATAGACATTTATACAGAAATTTATACTGTGGTTGAAAGAACTCATATACGTACATTAGAGTGGATTTGGTTTGGATTAGTGGGTTGGAGAGGTTTGGATTTGACCTCTTTAGTGAGATTATGTTTTATATGTTCCTGTTCTGTAATGATGGGAGAAACACTGTGAGGGTGGTGAGACACTGGAACAGGTTGCCCAGAGAAGTTGTGGATGCCCCCTCCCTGGAGGTGTTCAAGGCCGGGCTGGATGGGGCTTTAAGAAACCTGAACTAGTCGGAGGTGTCCTTGCCCATAGCAGGGGGATTGGAACAAGATGATCTCTAAAGTCCCTTCCAACCTGAACCATTCTATGATTCTATAACATTTTTACACTGAAAAGTTTACTTGTAATGCTTCAAGATTTATTAGAAAATGAAAAATATATGCCAGAGCTAAACAGTAATCCTGTTGTGTGCTGGCTTTCCAGTTTAGCTTGTAGTAAAGCTTTTCAAGCCTCTCATCCAAGTGCTACTCCCAGTGACTGTTGCCGAGAAAATAAAAGCTTACTACTCCCACAGTAATTATTTCCTTTCTTGAGAAAGAAGAGAAACTGCCAGTGACTATGAAGAGCAGTCAATACTTTGACGAGGTTTTTTCCCTTTCTCTTTTTATTGCCTGAATGTTCACAAAAGCAAACTATCATTAACTTTTCATGCTTTTGGGCTTCTGCTTCTATTCTAAGAAAGCAAGAGCAGGATAGAGATGTGAGAATATATTTCTTTTCCTCAAGATACAGGAACAGCAACACTGTTCTTTTTATTCTCTGGTACGATTTGGTTCAGTCTTGCAGGAATATGGCTGACATTCCTCATCCCATGCGCTCATGAAGAGGGGTTTCTCTAAAGCTTTTCTGGCTTAATCAAATCCCTCACCGGCTCTTCTTTTCCTTTGAATCAGTAAAAAAAGAAATGCTGTGATGAGAGAGAATGTGTTTTTGAATTCAGATTTACAATTCAGTTTTCTGTATGGAAAAACACATTTATTCATAAGTCTACATTAAACGTCTATGCCGACAGTTTTCCTCATCTGTAATGTCAATGCATTTGAGGGCATATTTCCTTCTTTTTTTGAAAGCTATAACTGAAAAAAAGATAGAACTATGTATTATGAGATTATGATGTGAATTCCGTATGGAAGAATACAAAACCAGGATTTTACTAGGAGCTTTTCCCATCTCTTGTACAACATTTCTTCTTGTGGGTTGATTTTTACTTAATGTTCACCTTAACTTCATCAGTGGTTCAACTCAAATAAATAATTCCTTTCCTGTACAGTCCCATTTATCTTTCCCCATATTCAATTTAAGTTGTCTGTTTCCTGGCTGTCTTGTGTTTTTCCCCGTCAGATAATATATTTCTCTTTCTTTCTCTACCCTATCTAAACTTGTTTTGATTAGCTTTGTCACCAGACTGGCGTATTGTTCAGCCAACAATTCCTTTGCATTGAAAGATGAAAAGTCCATACAAAATCTGACTTTTTTCATGTGATTTTTCAAAACCCAATTGCTAACTGCTTCTAGAGCTTATTGTTTGTTTCTGCTGCTGACGAGTGCTACAGCAAACTAGGACATAGATTTGCATAGCAAAACACAGCACAGAGTATCCTCAATATCACCAGAATGCTTAATGCAGTAACTTGGTCTTGGATTACAAATGATGAACCAATGTAGGAAACGTTTAATTCCTAAGAAGTCAACCAAGCTCTCCAGCTGATGTCAGAACTTAGTGTTTTATCTGATATGAGTCGTGGCATGTGGCAGAGGCTCCATGCTCTACAGAAACTTACGTTTACTTCTTTGGAAATGATGAAGAGCCATCCTGCTAAAGGACAATATTGTAATCAGTTTGAAAGGAACTGTTTATTCCCTGATACTCCTCTCGGTATTTTTAATGAACTGGAGATACTAGAAAATAGAAACAGTAATGAATTGATTTTATTTTCCTTTTGTGAAGTCTACTCCCAAGTATACATGATTAAATGCATGGGAGAAATTGTTCCTGAGAGCTGATTGCAGTCCATTATTTCTTACCAGTTTTATCAAAATCATCAGGAGTTTTCTAGTACTTCCAAGTCTAAGTCAAATTTGGTTATTAAATAGGCAAATAGGCAGCTCGATTTTGTATCAGTGAGCAGACTTCTGTCCTAAGGACCTGCCTTAGAGAAGTCATTACGAATTTGACTTCAGTGGTCACTGAATCAGCTTGAAAGTCACAGCAGAACCTAACTGGAAAGCTACTTAGCATTTGTACAGCAACTGCTATTTCTTAGTAAGAGCAGGGGCACAGGATAATAAATAACCTTAGTAATGATGAACAATATGAGAAATGGGACTTTTTTTTCTTTAAAGCTGTTAGGCTAAGTATTAGATAGACATCCATTCCCTTCTTATGCATATTCTTGACAGCAGGTACAGGGTGAGTAATTGAACACTGATAAAAATGGACTCTACAAATAAAGAGTGCTGTTTGAGACTGGTGTATTCACTGTACATATCTATCACATTGAAGGGCTTTTACTGATTAATTATATATCGTTTTGAATAATACTTCTGAATTTAAAATCATGGTTGTGTGGTTCTCCCTGGAAAGGCAGTTGTAAAAAGAGAAGCTAGAGCTTGTTTCCTCTTCATCATTTGGATAGCTTTGATGGCCATCCTCAAACTGCAGCACAGACATCCAGACTCTGGATGTTTTAAATGTCAGGAGTGCAAACAACCCTACAATCCGTTCTTGGAGGAGAAAAATATCCAATTTTTGGCTTCATAAACTTCCTAAAGTATCAAGCCCTTGGTTAACTTATTCTTCCATATGTATCCACTAGCAGTCACAAAAGTAGTCACCAGACAGACTTTCCGCTTGACTTGCTACAGCTCATCTTACAAACTTCAGTGTGTCCTGTCAGGATAGCTTGATTCCTTCTTCAGGTGTGGATTTGTTTGTTTCCAGTTGCCCAGGATTTCTCTCAAGATCCATGAATGAATTACTGCTTTATCCACAATGATGTGTAATACTTCTACAGTGATCACTGACACGCTTTTGTGAGAGCTGTTAGCATGGGAGTCCCATACCTGAGGATGACACCAAGTAGGAAGGAGAAGCTCGGCATTTCATACAAAATGAGGCTTGCAATTCAGTTATGTATATGTATATTTACTGCTCCTGCTCTTAAGCGGAACACATTGTTCTTTTGTGTTCTCAAATATTTTCTGTATTTTGGGAGGTTATTCAACGGATGCATCCCTGGCACCTAATTAGAGGGTTTGAAGAATGCCAGATGAGCTGTGGAGGAAGAGGAAGTGTTACGTGCGAACAGTGAGCATGATCTCTGGCACATGCCTTTGTAATGCCATGTTCCCATCTTATAGTGGATGACATACTGAGACAGGGAAAGAGTTGGCAGGACTGAGGGAGCAGGATAGAAGTGCTGCAGAAGGAATAATACTGAAGAAGAGAAGGAAAACTCAGGATAACAGAGAAAACAGTGCTAAGATGTTAAGAAAGAACAGCAGTATAATCTAAATTGCAATCATTTTTTAGAGGATTTAGAACCTACTTGAGGTTGTATTTTAACTTATGAGTACCTAAGGCCAAGTGGATTTTATACAGAATGGTAATTTGCAAGCTATTAGCTTTGCTTGTGCCTACAGCATTACAGATTCCCAAATGCTAGTCTGTCCAATACTCATTGTACCTTATCTCAAAAAGATTTCAATGATTCAGGTGGGATGTCATTAGGTCAGCTTTATCTGTTTGAAAATGCATAAGCTGAATCTCAGGTGACCTTGAAATTATAACATAAATACAGTTTAATATAAATATAAATCTGATTTTAATGTAATTAAATGATATATAGAATCAATTTGATACGGCAAATTAAGAGATGAGCTATGTTTTGTATTTCTAGCAAATCTGTAAGGCATTTAGGTCACCAAATAAATAAGTAAATGAATAAATGCTATATTTGTACATTTCAATGGAGTTGTATTTTTTGTTCAAATATCTTGAGGGAAAAAAAAGCTAGATAAAATCTCAACTACCAATATTTAAAGAACTTGACGTCAAACTATAACTTGCCAACTCAGCAGTTCTTATGTGTAACTCTTATTTCTCTGAATTATCTATCTTTAAATAAAAATTTTAAGATAGAAACAATAAAATATAGAGGAATTTAGAAAGCATGTGTTATTTCAAAATGTCTGTCATTTCATGTGGATTTTCTGCTATTATTTTTCAACTTTCTATTTGGAGGGAGAAAATTCATTGGATTGTTGTAGATACTGTCATTACAACTACTATAACCTGAATTTACACTGCACAGAGTCTGATCCATTTTGTTTTATGAACAGATCTAATCCATCTCCTACACTTGGCCTTCACAGAGTAGTCTTCTGCTCTGATTTTCAACCTGTCCTTGTAACAGCAGAATTTTGGGCAGAAATGAGCCTTTAGTGTTAATGAATAGTCATGAGAAGCAAGCTATTCATTTGTATTCACAAGTCTTATATTCCACTATTTCTGTATTTATAGTTTTCTTCCTGCCAATGCTAAATTACAGATTTAACTCCCACAGGAGTACTTGTAAATCACCACCCATTATGTCACTAGAACGCCTGTTGCAAGGCTAGAAACCACAGAAAATGTTGTGGTCATTCACAGATATATTCTGATCTTTTTTAATGTCTTTTGAAGCACTTTGTATCCAACAGCTCCATGATGTAGATGCTGTAGGTTGTTCTGCTTGAATATAAATTTTATTTTTCTTATATATAAACACCTTTCTGTAACAATTTCTAATAAATGTTTTATTTATTTATTCTATATCTATATAAGAACCGTTTGAAATTATTGTTAGTACAGTCCTTAAGGTTTTGTAGCACTTCTTCTGAGTCGTTTTATTTCTAGGAGCTTAAAAAAAAAAAAAAAAAGTCATACTAGAAAAAGAAATGACAAATCAGGCAGAGCTGCAAGTGCAGAAAAGTTACTGTCTCAGCTGAGGTAGTTTGTTCACAGTTGGGGAGAATAGCAGACCACATTTTGGGATCCATCATAGGAGAATTTTCCAGGAGAATTTACTAATGTCTGCATGACTAAAACATAAAGCTTGTGGATAGAAGTTGGAATTCAAACCTGACTGTTCATGCTGCCTATGCATGCTGTGATAGCATCTCTGGATTTAGAAATGTAATCGATCCCATGCTGAAAAGCCAACTGAGAAATCTTAGTAGTGATAGAACTGCAAGAGATTCTGAGGCCTGGTGGTATCATTTGATAGACCATCTCAGAGTGGAGTGTCTATGTTTATAGACAGAGCAGTCTTACTCAATTAAAAGAAGTTATACTGGTGCTTTAAATGTTACATCTGAGTAGCTGATACGCTTACAAATCAGGTGGTGAAAAGATATTTTTTCAATACAAAATCTCTTTCTCTTGCCAAAGACTTCTTGTGCCAGAGCCTCATTTCTGAGAGTGAAGACTATGGAAAAGGGGGAAGTTTGTGGCCTAAGAAATCTCATTGTTCTGGAAGGCAAAGCAATAACTTGCCATTTTGGGTCACCTGAGGACAGATTTGATAACAATTTACTGTCCTGCAGAGTAATAACATAACTCTTCTCCTACCGTACCTATGACTTTTAAAGCCCTGGATACTGAATGTAGAATATAGTCTATCGATTAAAGTATTTCAATTATCTTTTTCAGAACATGAGGGTGCGGACAGTAAGAGGACAAGATTACTATTCTAAAACAGGAGCAAAATTCCATGGAAAAATGGAACAAAAATTTCTTCTGGTTGACTGTAAGAAAGTCATATATGGTTCTTACAGGTAAGATCTGGCACTGAGGTGCTCATCTCTGTACCTTGCCTACTGCAAAATATATATATTTTTTCCATTTCTAAAAATTATTCAAGGAAACTCCATGGGCAAATTTGATTGTCTTTACTGTAAATTAACATTTTGTCATAGATACTTGTTGGTAGCTACCATAACACAGAGCCAAATTTTGAGGTTCTCTGTTAGTTTTGCACAAATAAGAAATAAAGGATATAGCTTTTGCTTTAGCTGAAGATTTGATGAAAGGAGGGGAAAATCCAAATTTGTTTTATATTGATTTATTCTTCTTTAACATTCACTTCAGAAAAGGCTTTCAAAATATTTCATAAGCTCTCTTGGATAGTTTCTCCTCATTATTATCTTCTAAAGCTAAAATTATAGACCTGCTGTTTAGCACTCTGTAGTATATCGTGGTCAGGTTGAGAATTGTCCAAGATAAGTTGACACGGTCTCTCTTTATATTTGGGCAAGTTTTACTATTCTACTTTCCATTTTGCAAAATGTAAGCTAGAAGAACTTACAGCTTTGCAGAGTTGGAATAAAGTTAAAGCAGTTACAGTTTTATCTTGCAGATTATTTTTTCTTATCTTCATGGTATGCTTTCTCTCTTTTGGCCTACTGAATTAATTTCTGCCAGCATTGTGCCTGGGTGCCAGATCTGCAGCTACTGATTTTTGTAGATTTTCACCACTGTAAGCTTTTGAAAACCTGTCTCTTTATTTCCTCTGAGACTCAAGCAGCCTCTAATTTAGATTGATGTGTATAAGTCGTGGAGAGGTAAGTCGCAAGTTCATAAATGAGTCAGTACGAGAGAGTCCAGAGAGGGTCTGCCTGCTTTGACATCTATGTACATTGTTAGAATCTGTGAGAATGTGATAGTTTTTCTCATTTCATTTTGAAAAATAACACGGCTTTAAGACCTAGCACAGAGGCTGGAATCGTCAGTTTCTGTAGAAATTAAGTTTGCTTTGAAAAAATAATCTAGTGATTTATAGCAGGAAGGATGAGTCTTTCTGACTTCTTGCCCTCTGAGCTCAGTTTAAAGTTGTTGTTTTTTTTTTTTTTTTGTTTTTGTTTTACAAATATTACAAAATGTGTTGTTCTTACTAAGTACTTCTGTGAAAATGAAAGAATATAGAAATAGAAAAAAATGTTATGCATCATGATTGAATTTAATCTTAACACACTATTCCCTGAAAAATACAAGACTAGCAAAACAAAATTAAATCAGGAAGCTATTTACATGAATGCAACAAATCATTTTCCTTACAAAAAGGAGACAAAAGCAAATAGAAGGAGTTATTGAAATTAGGACAGATTTTTTTATTTGTTGTAATCTACAAATTACATGCTTTCAACACGATGATGTTAGGCTTATTGAAACATCCTTAATGTACTAGTTAATGTATTTGATCTCATGTTGTAGCTATGGAGTAACTATAGTCACTTAGCTTTAAGCATAGTTCAGCTTTTCTAAGTGTAGTAGAAAAGAGGAAAACTGTCTTCATCAGAATAATGTATGCTGCATTTAGTAGAAAAGTTGTATGCATTCTAGAAAATGTAATCATTTTGACAATTCTGAGGTACATCTTTTTGAAAACATATTTAGAATAAAGTATATTCAGACCTGTGGAAACAGTTCTGTGTATTATTTCAAATGTATTTTTTTCAGCACTTAACCACACATTAGTGTTCTCTGACTCAGGAGTGAATCTAGTCAATTTTGGTTTAGTCTTTTTAGAGGTAATTTTGCACTATTAGGTATTTGTACTCCACTGTTCCACACTTGTGAATACTTTTTGCAGTATCCACTGTTTATAAGGGCAATTAAGTAGTAATTGTCCCGTTTCTGCTCCCACTGAAAGCAGTGGAGTTCAAATGGTATTAGATTAGACCTTCCAAATGCAAATTATATGAATCATGCTCCAAATGTATTTGTACTAAATCCAAGTTTCCTTGAAAGCTCTTTTTTTTTTTTTTTCAAGAAGGACCAGTGAAACACATTAGTTTAAAAGAACTATTCCTAATGGTCATTTGTTCTTCTTTCAGCTTTATGTGGTCCTTTGAAAAAACCAACCTCAGTATGGTTCAAGTTATCACAGGACAGCTGGTTGAATCCTTTGATGAAGAGTTCAGGACACTGTATGCCCGATCTTCTGTTCCTAGTTCATTTGCCCCAGAATTAGTGCGGGTAAACAGCCGCAGGACACTCTGGGATAATGACACATACCAACACTCGGTGTCTTCCTTAGCTTCAGTTTCTAGCCAAAGAAACCTTTTTGGTAGGCAAGACAAGATTCCCAAGCTGGATCCCATTTATTTGAAAACTCGTGGAAGATTTGCAGTAAATGAAATAGATAAATTTGGCTTGAGAAATCAAGCCTATAATAAACAACCATTTCATCCAGGTTTTAATATGCAAAATCCAATCCAGCAGTATCAACCCAGTGAAAAAAATGAGCACTGGAAGAGACATAGTTATGCTGGGGAGAAGCCAGAAAGGACGCCTTACCTACTGCTCAACAGAGCTGTTAATAGAACGAATAATCCATCCAATGCTTGGAAAATGCCATCTGATAGCCTTAGTATTGTATCTTCATTACGAGGAGGATATGCAAATAACTACAATACACCCCAACAAAGTTTTGCTGATCAGTTTTCACGACCAAAGGTAAATCTTGCAGAAAGAAATTCAATTGTACGGAGATCTTTTAATGGGACAGATAATCAAATCCGCCATCTGCAGCAAAGGATGCCAACACTCGAACACACAACAAAATCATTCCTACGTAACTGGCGAATTAAGTCATACTTAAATGACCAATCTGATTATCCAGTGGAGTCTAATGGGTCAGCCTTGGGTGACAGATATGATAGCTATGACACAGCTGAAAATATTAAAGCTCATGCCCTGTACTCCCATTCTCGGTTACGATCATCATTAGTGTTTCAGCCAACTTTACCTGAACAACAGGAGGTAAGCAGCTGTGCAAGTTCTTCAAATTCAACTATAATTGGGTCAGAGGGAAGTGCAACACCTAAAGGGACGTCTAATCATGCACCAAGTTTGGAAAATGGAACAGATAATACTTCAGAGGAGCTTAACACAAATGCCTCACCTACATCAGAGGCACCAAAAAACCACAGAATTCATATGGCAGATGACAGAAAACCTATTGTAAATTCAAATGCAGCAGGGGACCCATCTACCTATTTATACACAACACTCTGTGCAGATAAACATGCAGAAAATATGAAGAACCTTCAAAATGAAAATATTCTTAAAAGGAGAAGTTTTCCCATGTTTAATTCAAAGTCTATATTAGACCCTCATGCTGACAAACACACATCCAGTTACGTTTACAGCACATTGACTAGGCATAGGCTTAAGCAGCCAGTTAGTCCAAAACTTCCAGAAGACACACTGAAGAGCTCTAAAAGTTTGCACAGTGTGGCCAATCACTTGCCACAGGATGAAAAGAATCTCAAAGGAGAACCGAAGAGCCCAACTGCTACCAAGGCGATCTCTATGGCTGTTCTCGCTGAAGCTATCAAAGAGGAGTCTAGTAAGGATTGCACGTCAAAGAAAGAAAATAAGAATTCCCCAAGTTTTCTGAAGAAAGGATCCCAGAAATTGCGGTCACTTCTTAATCTCACACCAGACAAAAAGGAAATCTTGTCAAAAAACAAAGGTCCTGCCTTTTACAGAATGTGTAGTAGTTCTGACACTTTGGTTTCTGAAGAAGAGAATCAAAAACCAAAGGTATCTGAGAATAAGACAGATTCTTCCCCAAGGAGAAAGAGAAACACATCAAATTCCCAAGGTAGCTTGAACAAAAGTAAAGAAGATGTCACTTCAAGCCCATCAAAGTCTCCAAAATCTCCAAAGTCACCAAAGCCTCAAAAACCTCCGTCTGATGAAAGCAACACAAAGTGTCCTGTTTTGTGCCCTCTTGAAACTAAGTTCATAGAAACTGCAGGAGATGCATCTACCCCAAGATTTAATACAGAACAGATTCAATATCAAGATGTAAAGGAAATTACCACAAATACCACTCCTGAAAGTGCCCCTGTTTGTGCTCTACAAAGAGCAACTTCAGTGACACCACAGCTGGCAAGCTCAAAACATCAAGAGGAGCTCAGATCTCGTTTGAGTGAAAGACGTGTTTATAGTCGCTTTGAGCCATTCTATAAGATGGAAAATGCTAGTCAACTTGCAGGAAATGCACCAAATAGCAGTTCACATCTCTCAGATATCAAAAGCAAGACCTTAGGGAATAACTACGGCAGGAGTAATCACCTGGTCAGCTACAACTCGACTGCTTATCATCCATTGCAGCCTAATGAAAACAAACTGAGAGGATTTATGCAAAAGTTTGGGAACTTTCTGCATAAAAACAAGTAAAAATTCTGTTAATTGTGTTAAAATACAGCAAGAATAGCAAAGCTGTACGTTCTTAACTGGACAAGACTGATGAACAACTTTTATAGAGCTTACTTGGGTTTCTTCAGGGTCTAGGACATTTGAATGAATGTATATATTTTCACATGATTATCCTAGAATTGGTGTACTTAAGTCTTTACAGAAATTCTGTGCCCAGAAAATGTCTCAAATGTTTATAGTGTTTATACTATAAGACTACTTTTATACATTTTCTTTGTGAAGAAAGTATGTAATACCATATTGTAAGATTAAGTGTGGGGAAAAAAAGATATGGAGAGTGTTTTTAAACTGCAAATAATACTGTTTCCAAAGATTTTCCCTTTAAAAATAGGATAGCACTAGGAATAGTGGCTTGTGTCTTTTCAGTGTTTAGGTACTCTTTCAAATGATAAACTCAAATGTTAATGCATTGCATGTTACTTATCTTTAAACTCATTTTTAAACCCTCTTTTAGATTCCATGTTACTAATGATTTACCCCCTAGCATCTTATCGAACTGTTTAGGCGGCAGATGGATTTTACTTTATTGAATTTTCCATGTAATATGATATTTTTCTGAACTATTTGGCACATGTCTTAAAGTGACCTTAATCCGAGCTTTCACAGACTTGTTTACATGTCTAAGATAATGTGAATGTAGGATAAAAAAAAAAAAGTTTTTAAAACAAGGTGCCTTGCAAAGAAATTATAACTGGTTTAAATTTCAATGAATTAATTACTTTTGTATAACATGCCAGTATTCTGTAATGTGTTCTAAAATGTTTTTCGTTAGATTTTTCTATTGTTTATTTCCATATAAAAAAAAAGAAAAGTGGACTTCCATTTCTCAGGTAAGTCTTTGAGTTTCATACACAACAGTCTGTTTTAAATGTTTCCAGATTATGTGCAACTCTGCCTTTAATAACCTAGGTTTTTTAGTAAGGTTGCAAGTGCTTTTACCAGGCATATGAGGGAGATTGTAAGCTCAACACTGCAATGCTTGAATTTTCCATGCCCCGTTGCCTTTTGTCAGGAGGAGTCTTTCAAGACCAGGAGCAATTAGGCATCTAAAAATGAGACTGATGAAACCTACCATATCAAGCAGTAAGACACCTCTCCTAAGCCAAAGGATGATGGCAGCAGTTGTTTAACCTTAGTCACGGTGTGTTTAGCCACCTAACTGCAATCTAAGGGGATATATCTGTGTTCATCCAGGCCTCTCAGTAGTAAGAATTTTCCTGATATCTTCCTGATATTCCGTGCCTACACCAGATCAGTGCTTACAGAAAAACACAGGGAGGGTGATGTGTTTGGGCAGCAGCATGGCATCCACTTCTCATCTGCAGCCTGTAGCCAGAGTCCAACTGGCTCACGGCCTTCTTTGATGTGGGCTTCTTCTTTTAGGAGAGCGCCTGTAGCCATTTGGCTGCAAGATGCTCTGGGACAGTCTGATTCCATTTCAACTCTGTAAAACTGTTCCGCCAGGCATTGCATAATTCCGTATTAAGAGGGCTGGAGACAGGAAAGTGGACATTTCTCTGATTAGGGCAGTCAAGTAGCACATTAGAAAGGCATATTCCCATCCTTGCCTTGCTGGCAGTGCTGCCCATTCTCAAGATATGTTTTAGGCATGCTTTGAGAACAGCTACTGAGAACTAAGCTGTACAAGTGGGATCATGTAAACTGATTGCGGTTTGCACCTGCAGCAGACAATGGGCAGCTCAGCATTTTCAGGGTTTAGGCAATATTGTAAATTTTCAGCAGTAGAAATTTGGGTAATTTCATTCCTGAAAGCTTACATAACTTATTTGGGTCTCCATGTTTCAGGAGCACGTTTTAGGAGACCACTCCGCTCTTAATCTGAGAGGTCTTACAGCATTTTATGTAGGAATCCCATTGTGAAGGTCTTGGCTTTGTTCTTTAAAAATACCAAAGAGGCATTTCATGCACCAGCTCAGTTGAGTTCACTGGTCCCTTCTACTTGTGCTGGAATGAGATTTTTTACAGACATCTCCATGTCACTGAGAATCTGCGTTGGCTCCCATGAGCTCACTGTAGCTATTGGCAGTGATTTCAGTGAAGCAGTGTGAGCTTTTCATTCATTGCCTGTTTCTCAGGCTTATTAGGTTGATGCATTATAGGCATTACTGTTTCACTGTGGGGATGGTATTTATTTTTAAGAGTCATGTGTCTCTATCCTCTGCTGAAAATTTCAGTCTCCCCTTTACCTATGATTTACCTGTGATGAAAAAGATGTAACAAATTTCTTAATGAACCCTGGCCACTTTGTTCACTCCATGCTAAAATGCCATAGTAGATACTTCTCCCAAATGGCCCAAATTCATACTGTCCTGTCAGAAGCAGCAATTTCAGGCCCAGATCCCAAGGCAAGATGCATCTCCTTAGTATTACCGGCATATTTTCAATATTGGCACAAGACACTTCCAAAGCTACCCAGCCAACAGCAGTGCAGCACTGCACGTTTTAGAAATCTTAACACTTTTTAGCAGGGCAGAACGTTCTTCAGGATGGTGCGTGAATTAACTGTACAGCAAAAGAAATTAACCAAGATGCAAGTGGTGCTTATGGTGTAGACAGGTCTGGGGTGAATATTTAGTTTTTCCTCATACTCATGAGCTCTGACGTACACTTGTAGGCAATACTAGATTTGGGAAGGAAATGAGAGGGGGAGGACAAGGGCCTTCTGGCAAGTTTTGAAGAGATAGTTCTTTGCATTTTGTAGTAGAATTTGGGAAATCTATTTTGATACACATGAATTTTTTACTGTATTTTCCCAAGTGGATTGGTTATTAGAGAGTCTTGAGAAGGCAGATATTTTAGTGTACCAAGTCACCTATATAGATACATAATTCTCTTTTGCATTTGTACACAGAAGATTAAGAGCCTTCAGTGAAGAGCCTTGTCATACACTTAATAATGCAAAAAGTTAATCACAGTAGAATTTTCTTTTTCATTTCCATATATCTCCTCAGGATATATCTCCTCTCCTGTGTAGGAATGTGGCTGCACTGAGGCTCGATCTGAGATTAATTGAACTGAATGAAAAAGGCCACCAGTAGAAGTTGGATCAGACACCTGAAGTGCTGACACCACTGTTTTAGAAGTGTGACAAGGCTGAATGGTGCCTGGGGATCATGTAGCCCTGACACCATGGGAGCAGCTTTAGCGATGGGGTGCCCAAGGGCAGCTGATGGAAGGACCAACTGCTATTTTGTTCCCCCTAGAATTATGTGTTACAGGTGGGAAAACAGTGCTCAGCTGTTTGTGCCTGATTTGCCTCCTGTCTGTGGTGAAACCCATCTCTTTCATGAAATAGAAAGGAAAAGTTTGGAAAAAAATAAATGTGCTTTTTGCATCAACAAAGAAAAGGAATCTATGTATTTTTGGAAGGAAGATCAGAGTTTATATTTTTGAACTTCCTTTTCCCTAAGCTTTTCTTGATATTTCTGCTCTTCCCAGGGAGATGCACTTTGTTCAATGTGTCCTATATGTGCTTTGCACATTGCAGGTTTGTTACACCCTGCACACACCCAATGTACTCCCAGTTTTGTAAGGCTGTGAAGTAATAGGTATTGCCATGCACGGCGATCGTTTGGCCAAATGGCTCGGCAGTTGTGAAACAAAAAATGATGTGTCATTTCCACATTAGATAAAACTCTATTAGATCCAGGTGATCAGAGTTACACAGTGCTGGATGTGGACCTTGGGAGCACTGTAGGCAGCATTGAGCAGTGCAGCCAGGAAATACAGACCCCTCATACAGCGCATATTCAGTTGGTGTCGTAAATAAACCACCCGAGCATATGGTCATAATACCCAGTGAATTAATTGCTTCATTTCTTCAGCCTTGTGGTAAACAGTTTTTACTGCCTCTCAGATTGCAAAACGTTGGTTATTTTATTAATGAGCTTGCACAGCACTCTTTATTCATGCTAACGAATACGAACTTCATGTAAATAAAAATTAACAATTAAGACAAATTGAATTTCCAACTGTGTAATACACGAGGGTAATATTTTTTGCTAGAAACCTTGAGAGGAAGAAAGCTAATCAGGTGATAGATGTTTATGCATTCATAGGTACAAGAGCAATACCACTCAGAGAAAAACTGTGTTTGATCATCTTTTGGCTTTCTGAAATGGAAATGTTGTGGTTTATAAAAGAAGTCATAAGAAAAATTATCCCAAAATCTGTGGCAAGACAATGCAAAAATAAAGTTTAAACTGGCTCCACTATGCTGTATGATATATGTATCTCTTTTTCATCTGTAGCACTTTTTTCTTCCTCTTTCGTGGCATAGACTGTACAGCCACAAGTAGCTGTACAACCGTGTAACGTACAGAGATCAGTAAGAACTTGTTCCCCAGATCAACCCCGTTCTGCACAGAACAGTGTTCTTTTTTTGTGTTCTTTTTTTACTGTATTTTGATTTAAGCAGAAGTACAACAACATAAATCTGCAGTAGTTCATTGATAAATGAGACACGTTCCTCCAATTTTATCTTCAGTTGCATAAGTACAGATTCCATTAGCACCCCAGTGAAAGGAGTCTGTGGCACTCAAATGCCATCTTGCAATTTCATTCTTTATTTCATATGGATGTTTATAGATGTCTTAGTACCTTTCTGCAGAGTTTGAAATGTTTTGTTTTCAACTCAACTAAGGGTTTATGTTAGGTCTCCTTTTTTTTACACTTGGACGTGATGCCAAAGAAATGTTGCACGTTCTGACAACTGCTTTGAGAAACAGGATGGTAGAAACCATTTGCTTTTGCACAGCTCAGAAGAGAGCTGCTTTGCTCTTAGGCAAAGCTAGTAGTTTGGATTTCTACTTTAGTGACATTGGCTTGTTAAGTTTTACTTAATCTGCTTCTTGCTTCTAGCAGTCCCCTCCAGGTCAGTATTTAAAAGTAATTTTCACATACTACAGTGCTTTGAAAAGTGAGTAAGTCCTATTTCTGAAAATTCAAGAGGATTTAGGATACTGTACTAGCAAATCAATTCTTTGTACGTCTTGGAAATATCTTTGCATTTTTCTGGAAGACAATCTAGTTTAATAAAAATGGCTGGACATTGCTTCAGAAGAAGCCTCTGGATTCTGTGAAGACTGCGCCTTTCTGCCGTCGTATGTGCTGGGCTAACTGAAAATTCCACGGACAAGCGCAAAAGATTTTTGGGGAGAAAATAAGCATTTCTGATAAGAGGCTCGTGATTCATGTTTATTTTGATAGTGTTGCTTCTATATGTAAATACAGCTGAAAAAATCCCACATTACTTCTTGTCTTTATGAAGTAGAGAATTGATGACATTCCAAGTATCATTATTATAAAGACTAAGCACCAGTAGCAATATTGTGTTTGAGAAATAAATGCAATTCATTTATTAGCATTCAAACACAGGACTCTTACTTGTCTGTTGTGTATTGTCTGTTCTTGCCTCATTTAGCAATCAGCACGCTCAAAATGTAGACTAGTTGTCCTCAATTTCCCAAGTCATTGAATAATACCCAGAAAAGCCTGTCCAGTGGAGCGTTAAACACCCACTTAGCTTTAAAGTAGGAGGGTAGTTTAAATCCTCCTGGGATAAAACAGAACACCAGCCATAAATTTATGTGTTTTGTTAGATTTTGATATAAAAATCTCAGTGTAGTCCTAGCTGACATATTTTGGGAAACTGTTGAGTATATGGTTTCGTTGTTTTCTTTTGTCCATGTGTAATTTTACCCATGTTGACACTGCATTTTGATATAATGTCTGGCCTATTCCTTCAAAATCTCACCTGTGCTGGTTTGGGAATATTGTTCTTGATTTCAGGGTCTGGATCACTTTTCCTTAGTGCAGAGTCTGTGGATCCCTCGTGATCCATAAGATTTCAAAAAGTGGCATGGAAGTGAGTTCAGATTACTGAAAAAACACAACCAGACAAAACAAAAAAGCATCTGCATGTATTTCACATGAGCAAAGTATTCCACATAGAGCAAAGGAAGCAAATAAAATTAGAAGATTTACATAAGGGCACATTCATAATGTAATTTTTACCAGTTGAAACTGAAAGCTGGTATTTCAATAGTGCAGAAGTGAAACAGGGATTCAAATAATAATAATAATTATTATTACATGGTCATTGAATTAAAAAAAATGCTAAGAAGCACTGATCTAGAGGATGCAAAACAATAAAGAGGGGTGCTACAAACACACAGTTCCCAGAATAGATTTTACTGAGTAATTTCTGAGGGGAAAAAAAAAAGGAATTCCATCACTTGGTTTTAGTACCAACATGTTGATTCCAACATTGACAGCAGCTGATTGTGCTGTTTGCATTTAAAGTTGTTACTTGATATGTAAATCCTTTCTTTTTCAGATGGAATTCCTGGGTTACATAGCAGCTATGTTATGGATATACTGTGTATGTACAGATACAAACCAAAAAATGTCTTGAAATAATTTATTACTTTTATTTTTTACTAAATAAAATGTTTCTTCTAAAGCTCAGCTCATTTGCGTGTTCTTGCTTTGTTGTTAACATTTTTTCTTTCTAAATTTAGGGTATCTGTTTAAAAAACATTGACATCAGATGTGTTGGGCAGAATGTTGTGAACTGAAGTCTCAAAGATGCATGTTGCAGCATCAGTATTTGCAGAGCTGCTGTACCTTGTACAGAACCTACATCCTACCTGACCAACAGAGAAAGGACCAATGCTGACATCACTTTAATGTAAAAATTCTGGGATAAAATCTAAGGTAGATCAAAATATGGTAGATAAAAATTAAATACAATAAAATCAACTATATTAGCATCCCGTTTACTTGCAGAGCCTTGTATTTATTTCCTGTTAATTCTATCTTGATCATGATGTCAAGTTCAGTAGCCTTTTCTATTTCCTACTTCCATCTCCACCTTAATTTCCTGTTTCCTATTTACATGAAACATTCTTCAGAAGTCTGTGTTCCTTACCTCTTGCCTTGTAAAAACTATTGAAAAATCACTTCCATCACACTGCTTGCAAGAATTAGCTTCCAGCAACTTCTCTATGCATGAGTGCATGCTACTACCGAATGGCTAATGACAAATTGATTTTCTGTCATGAATATTTGTTTGGTTCCTTTGGAAAGCAAGTAGGAAACGGTAACCTTTCTGAACAGCTTACAGTCTGCATTTAGCTTTAATGAAGGAAGGAAGTGAAGAGGAGGAGAGGAAGTGAAAAGTGAATAAACAAAGGTTACATAAGGGTGAGGTGGTTACTCAGTAAGCACATTCAGTGGGTAGGGTTGTATTGATGTAAAGGCATGCACACATGCCTATGTCTGTATGCATAGTACTGTGGCTCCAACTTAGGCAGGAACTTCTACTTACATAGAAATAAAGGTAACATTCATCTCATTTAATTGAGCTCAAGCCTTTTCTCTGTTCCCACCTACAAGAAGTCATTATGATTTCCATCTCTTCTTTCCTTCCTCTTTTTCTTACTTATGTCCAACCTCACCTTACTCTGCCAGCAGCCCTCTCAGCAGCATTTCAGTATCGCTAGGTAAATATTGAAAAAACTAAACATTTAATTTTCTGGATATATTTATTGGATTGAATAGGAAGCTATGCCTACAGCCAAATGAAAGCAAGAGTGATGACCACAAGCGTTGGGGGTTTCTGGGAGGATAGCACGTGCATGTAATTCAATACCGAAAGTTAAGATGTGCTGATATTTGACATAACATGTTGAAAACTAGAGTAACAAAGCTGAAGTTGACTGCAGAATTACTAGAATTGCCAAGAATTGGCCACAGCTGGGTTAGAGCTGCCACCCCTGTGAGGTAGATGGGGAGCCCAAGGACCAGAAGGTGCACTGCGAATGCATGCAGGAGCAGCCAGTTGTGTAGACACGTGGTCTCCTCATTCTGCCTCCATCCATGCCACTGCCTTGGATTTGCCAGTAAGACTCATGACTTGAAGAGTCCATTAGTCTGGCTCTTGGTTAGCAGAAAAGCAAGCACATGCTAACTGAAAATCTTTCTTCTATTAAGTGCCTTTAAAATTGTTACTTTTGATAGTGCAGATCTTTGCGCGTATAATAAATGTTTTCCTATGTATCTCAAAAATGACCAGCTTTTGCACTGTAACTCAGCTAATTTTTTATAAAAATAATGACCAGAGGTACTTGAGGCCTTATATTGTGACAAAAGTTGGCAAATAGTCAACACTTCAGTAATAAAAAAGATTAAACATTACTCTCTGTGTATAATGTACAATTTCAAGCCCATCAGCCATGGTCTTCACAATCATTCTTTTTGATTTGCTCCTCAAAACAAAAATATCTCAGCGCTTTCCAAGGGATGGTGAACAGTCAGCTCTAATAGTTTGCTACAGCTTTATTGAGGTCTGTGTGCATCTGCATCCGTGTGACGCTAAGGACTTGGTCTATAAATGGACAAGTAAATGAGGCAGTCTGTGGCTAGGGTCAGGGTGCTCTCAGAAAATCTTCATGATGGTTTCTCCTAACAAAAAGCACTACAGCAATCAGTATGTAGTCACTGTACTAGAGCTTAGCACACTGATAAGCGCATCAGCCAGAGAAGTGCTGTGCAAGTGTCATGCATACCTCAAGATTCATATCCTCTGTTCCTCCTCTTCTGAGCGATGCAAGGATTTAGAGGAAAATACAGAAGGAACTGGAGGAAAAAAAGAACTAGGAAGATCAGAAACCTGTCTGTCAGTAGATTTTATTCTCATACCTTACATAAAAAGGCTTTAGGAGGACAACATATGCCAATGGTCACCTCATACTTAAGTAAATAAATTGTGGTTTTCTAGTTATTTCACTGAAATTCACTCCTGGCTAAGATGGTCTGTGTTCTGCAAGTCTTTAGAGGAGGAGACGATTTTCTGGAGAAATTCTCATTTCAGTCACGTAGCTCACAGCAGAGCCTCTCTGTCATTGCTTAGGGGAACATGCCATCATCCTTTGATGCTTTAAACGATCAGGCTTTTAAATGACATGATCACAAATCATGGATCAAAAAAAGTGTCCTTGTCACATTTTGGTAAAATAAGAGCGAAGTGTACATCGCTCTACAAATTTCAAGAATGGTTGTCCCCCAAACTGGCTCTTCTAAACTCAGTTTTCTATTGTTTTTGTGCCCAGTGTGCAGACTTAAAGCAATACAACTACTCAAACAAGAAAGTATTGAGCCCTTAGGAGACTATTAACAGAATGAAAGTTTTGCCTGGAGTGTCTGTGTCCTTATTTTTTTTCTTCCACCATGGATGTGGCCAGAGAGCAAAAGACAATGAAAATGACAATAAACCAGAGAGCACCTTTGTGTCTCATACCCGATTTGCAGTGCCTCTCCTGCTGGGGCCTGGGCACAGCAGATTGGAAGATGTTGTGGGAGTTAAACACTGCATCTGAACTCCCTACAATTTGTAGACAAGCATATCTTGGAAAGAGTCATCATTCTCAACATTCACTGATTTCCAGGGGAGATAGAAAAATGCTTTTAAAATCTTTAAGTTCTTAAAATTACTTGTGTCATTTTGATGCCTTCAGTCGTACACTGAAAGTCCCAAGGATGGACTTCAGACAGAGTTGCTTTCTAAATTTCATAAATCTACTGAATTTTGGTCACATGGGCAACTTGGAGAAATTATTTCCTAAAGGAAGTAAAAAATGCACTGGCATCTTCAGATAGCAAGTTTTAGAAAATCTGAGTAATAAATTAAATAAAATATAAATATATAAGTTTGAACAGGAAAAATGTATTAGTTTCCTTTTTTAAAAAAAAAAAAAGAAGAAAATCTTAATTTTTAATTCCTCAAGATCATTACTTAATAAATCCTCTTACTTAATGCTTGTTATTACTTAATAAATCTTCTTCCTTTGAATTTTAAATAAGTCCATTCATTATGACTGCCTTGGGTTTCAAAATTACAGGAAACACTAAAGATATGACCTTGCAAAAATGGCTGCCTCAAGTTTCAAGAAGTATACCATGAAGCATATTTCAGCGCATTCTGCAGGAGTAATTAAATAGCTTCTTCCTCCTACTTGAGAAGCAGGAGCCATTATGCTCTTGAACTCTTCAGAAATTTTTTTAATGTGAAAGAAAATATGAGTCAAAGTATTTATATTATAATACTTAAATATGCTCCTATAAATCTCTTAATTAAGTAAGAAAAAGAATCAGAGATGAGGAGAGTCTCTCCATCTGCCCAAGGCAGCCAAAGTGTGCATTGACATCTTTTCATTGTCTATCAGCAGCAAACCAAATTTGCAACAATTTGAAGAAGCGAACAAAATAATGTGGCGACTAAAAACTTGTAAAGCACAGGCTAGCATTTTTCACGAAGCACTACAACCACCTGCTTCATTAGAATTTAAACACAAATCTCAGAAAATTAGAGAATCCACAACCCTCTGCAACTCATATGACAGAGAGCTGAGTTGTGCCACGCTGAGCACCACTAAGGTGAGGCAGAGACTGTGCCAGCACACTGCTCGGTGTGCCAGTTGTGCAGTGGATGGGCTGCTTCACCTGGTGCATCTAATGCTTCTCAGAATCTGGAGGGCAACTCCCATCCAAACACTGTAGATACTTTCTGTCCTCCCTATAATTGTACCTATTTATTTATATTAGGCGTGGAGCTCAAATCTAGAGTTAGATGACCCGCATCTTATTCTGGCTTGTGCTCCACCAGATTAAATTGTTAGAAGTCCCAGTTCCAAAATCTTTGCCCTTGATGTTGCTGAATGCCCACACCAGGTCTTGGGGAGATTTCTAATATTGGCAAGCAGGTAGTTTGAGAAATTCTGTTATCTTTGGAGAGAAGGAGCTTGAGGGTGACCTCATTGCCCTCTACAACTTCCTGAGGAAGGGAAGTGGAGAGGGAGGTGCTCATATTTCCTCCATGGTATCTAGTGACAGGACACGTGGGAATGGTCAAAGCTGCACCAGGGGAGGTTCAGACTGGATATTAGGAAAAATTTCATGCCAGGGTATTGGCAAAGAGCTGGCTGATGTCATCATGAAATCTCTTTCAATTATTTTTCAATGATTTTGGGAATCTGTAGAGGTATCAGTCAACTGGAAACTGGCAAACGCTCCAACCTTCAAGAAGGGCAAGAAAGAAGATCTTAGTAATTACAGTCTCTCTTCAGTGCCTGGTAAAATTATGGAGAAGATTATTCTGGGATTATTCTTATTTTCTGTCTGAAAAAGACCTGAAAGACAACACAGTCATTGGTCACAGCTAACACAGGTTCATGAGTGGAAAGTCATGTTTAATGAAGTTAATGACAAAGTTATCCACCTAGTGAGGAAAGGAATTGTCCCACTCTGCTCTGTGCTAGTGCAGCTTGACCTCGAGCACTGTGTGCAATTTGGGTGCCACAATATAAGAGGGACATAAAACTATTAGAGAGCATCCAAAGAAGGGCTACAAAGAGGATGAAAGATCTAGAGTGCAAGATGTATGAGGAGCAGCTGAGGCCCCTTGGTTTGTTGAGCCCAGAGTAGAGGAGGCTGAGGGGAGGCCTCATGGCGGCCTACAGCTGCCTCACGAAGGGAGCAGAGGGGCAGCGCTGATCTCTGCTCTCTGGTGACAGCGACAGGACTTGAGGGAATGGCATGGAGCTGTGTCAGGGGAGGGTCAGGCTGGGTGTTAGGGAGACGTTCTTCACCAGAGGGTGGTAAGGAACTGGAACACGCTCCCCAGGGCAGCAGCTGTGGCCCCAAGTTGCTGGAGTTCAGGGAACTTTTGGACAATGCCAGGAGTTGGACTCAATGATCCTTGTGGGTCACTTTAAACTCTGGATATTCTATGATTCTTTACCAAGAACGTAGATAGACACTGGAACAGGCTTCCCAGAGGGATGGTTGATGCCCCAGGCCCATCTGTGTTGAAGACTGTTTAAAAGGGATTTGGATAATGCTCTCAATTATATGTTTAAACATTGGGTCAGTCCCAAAGTAGTCTGACAGTTGGACTAGATGATTTTTCAGGTGTCTGCCAAATGAAACTCCTCCTCTCCTCTCCTCTCCTCTCCTCTCCTCTCCTCTCCTCTCCTCTCCTCT
>WBMW01006013.1:56901-123245 GCA_013396635.1 Penelope pileata | reverse complement strand
CGAGGTGGAGCTCTCCTTGCCGTGCTCTCATGGGCACAGGGCAGAGCCTTGGCCTATGGCTGGGGCTGCTCTGCCCGCAGACCTCAGCTCCACGCGTGGTTTGGGGTTCTCATCCCTTCTCCCTGGGCAGGAGCTCCTCTCCCTCTCCCTCTCCCCCTCCCTCTCCCCCTCCTTTCTGCATGTCACTGACTTTGTCAGTAAAGTGAGTTAGTATCGCAGTTCCTGTAAACACTTCTGAGAAGTCTCGGGCAAAGTCTGGTCCACAGTATTCATCCTCTGATGAAAATTTCATGCCTGCAATCAAGGTAAATTACCTGGTATTCAGTTGTGCCTCGTTTTCCAAAAGAAATTATTTCTCTCCCTTCACTGTTATCCATGCATTTATGGGCACAGAGTAGCAAGAGTCACTGCTGAGATCATAAAGATATACCACAAAAAAGTGCATGCTAGAGGCAGCTTTGCAATTATAATGAGATTGCTAAAGCATCTGAAGAGGCATAGGTCAAAACCTGCTCAGATATCTCTACTCTTTTGCATTGGCCAAAGTACAGACACCAGCACAGAAGAGATGACAAAACTGGCATTTAGGCCATCCACAGTTTCTAAGAATTTGTACCAATGTGTTGGTATGATTGTAGTCTTCATATAATAACTGATTGTATCCAGTGATTTATATATATATATCAATAAATACATAATGTTATATTAATAATAAATACATATCTCATGTTTGTGTACGTTAATAAATAGTTCTGGTGTTGCAAAAGGTTTCTTACTGTCCTCCAAAATTAAGAACAGAGCTTTCTTTGAGGTTTGCTTTAGCCAATAATCAATTATATGAAATATACAAAATGATACTTAGGAAACATATAATTCGTTTGCTTTCAGGTGATAATGATGCAAGCATAGAGGGATGATCATTAGAAGAAAGAGTACAGAAAAGAGGAACCTGATGACAGAATTTTTCAAGCATCTTTTATGTTTTTTTCATGTACATGATGCATATTCTCTGCACAGAAAACATCCACTGTATGAGAAAATACAGATGATTCATAAAATGAAAGCAATATGAATGAATGGATTCTGTTGACTACACAACACAGTTAATAATATATTCATTCTATATCATGTTCCAGCTAATACTAGAACGTACAGCTGCTACATCTAAATAACACTGAGGCAATTTCCATGCTGATTTACACCCAAGAGAGGGCAGTTACAAGTCCTGATTTTCAGGATAGGCAATATGCTTAAATAGAGGACTGGACGAGTGCTTGGAAGATTAAGGCTCAGCAGTTTTTCTGCAGGTTTCTTATGTAACTAGTTAAGACTTGATTTCTAAACAGGCCATGCAACCACAATTCTGACAGGAGAAAAAGTCCTGAGGAGCTCCTGGTTCCCCCTCAGCTTGTTGTGGACCTTCTGCATCATCCAGGAATCCACACAGATACGGACCAGGTGCCTCAAGTGCAATAAATGGAGGAAAGCCTAGCTGAGAAGTTTTAAAAGCACATATATGAGAGCGATGATCATTTTCTCTTTGCCAGCAAGATCTAGGGATGTCTAAGAGAACATTTTAATGGTCAGGATACTGCAACAGTGACAGCTCACTGGTCTCCAGTGCCTCCCCAGCTAGCAAGGAACCAGGCTGGGTTTTGAAGGTTAAGAGTTTGGAGCAACGTAAATAAAATGGGTGCTGTGCAGGTGGCACTTTCAATGATATATACACATATATATTTTATTTATCTTTTTGCATCTTGGCAGGGACAAGTTACAATGCTTTCCCTCTACCAATTATAGCTAGCTTCTGCTAGCCAGTAAGAATTCCTAAAATGTCCCTTAAAGTATCCACTTCTAAATTTTTTCAGTTGTATGTGTTATGACCTTCACAAAGAGGGGTGAATGTGTTCCTCCTGCTTCATCATTTGGCTGAATTACTTCCATAATTTACAACTAGGTCTATTTGAATAGGCTGCGTCTAGCTTTATGTTTGTGAAAAAGATGGGAACAACTGTGCTGTGTAAATCTCTTCTAATATTAGTCACCGTGATTTACAATGCTAGCAGCAGTACAACTCTGAATATCTTTTTGAATTTTTTACTAGGGAGGTTTGTACGTGACTCATTCCTTGATCATTGTATTAGTTTCAATGATCCTTTTAAATCAGTGTTTGAGTTTACTTTAAGAAATCTACTGTGGAAATAAGAGGCTAATTCTTTGGTTTTTTTTAAGCAACACTGCTTAATATTTGTAGGATTTATCCCACTTTGGTATTTGATCCTTTTTTCCCCTAGTTTTCTCCCAAGATGGGAAAATGGGTGGTTGATTGCATGTGTCTTCTCCTCATTGGACTGAGAGTGAAGCAAATGTAATGCTGCAGAGAGGAGGCAAGCTGCTGGTTCTTCCCCTGGAAGTGAGTAGGACAGTGGGAGCTATCCTGGTTTCAGCTAGGAGAGAGTTAGTTTTCTTCCAAGTGTTTGTATGTGCAGTGTTTTGGATTTAGGATGAGAATAATGTTGATAACACACCAATGTTTTAGTTGTTGCTGAGCAATGCTGCACAGAGCCAGAGACGTTTCAGCTTCTTATGCTGCCCTGCCAGCAAGGAGCAGGGGGTGCACAAGGAGCTGTGAGGGGAGGCAGGACAGCTGACCCAGGCTGGCCAAAGGGATGTCCCATTCCTTATGGCATCAGGCTGAACATTAAAAAAGCGGGAGTTGGCCAAGGGGTATCTCTGCTGGGAGACTGGCTAAGCATCAGGCAGTGGGTGGTGAACGTTTGCATTGTGCATCACTTGTTTTGTATATTCTTGTGCCATTATTACAAGTATTTTTATTTTCTCTTCCTTTTCCGTCCTATTAAACTGTCTTTATCTCAACCCACAAGTTCTACCTTTTTCCAGTACTCTCCTTATTGCACTGGGGGGAACTGAGCAAGCAGCTGCATGGTGCTCAGCTGCCTGCTGGGTTAAAGCACAGCAGGAGCTCCTGGAGAAACCATCCAGAGCGGATGATGAAAGATATGCATGACTTCTGCAGAGACAAGGAGTGGTTTCACCTTACTCTTTATCAGTCAATCACTGTTTTGCTGGCCACAGCCAGAGGCAGATTCCCCTACGAAATGGCTCCCAGCTGGGCCAACATGCAATGCACCCTTGTTAACAAGTGGTGAGGGGACTGAGAGCTGAGCAGTGGGGCAGGTTGAGTTGTGCCTGCATGGAGATGTAGCAATGAGGACATAGTGTGGGGTCTAGGGGTGGTAATTTCTCCCCAGGACCTAGGGATGGCCCTTTAGAACACCTGGAAATCTTCACCTGAAAGACTCCGTTGGCTTTGCACAAAAGATGTAAAAACAACCAAGACTCTGCCAGTAGCTCCCAAACCTTAAATACTTTAAGAAGCTTTTCGTTTAGCCCTGCTGAGGGAGTGCCTGCACTAATTGAAGAAATGATTGAAATGCCTGCTGTAAGCCAGAGGCTAAGTTTGACTACATATTGATGTGCTACACACCCTTGCTGGGCACTGTGCTAGCACAGATAAACCTCACCATCAGTTTGCAGCTTATTTCAAAATCAGAAACTTCTCTTTCTTGTTACCTGCTTGGTTTCCTTTTGTTTGTAGATCTGGATGTTGGACCCAGAGTTTCCTGAAGCAGCAGAAGTCTAAGGAAGCATTTTAAAGCAACAAATAAGAAATCCTTTGAAAGAGAGAGAATTTCATGAAGCACTAACCTCCTCTCTGACAGTAACATTCTTTAAAAAGCTTTGAGCAGAGCAACTGCATAGGATGAGAAAAACTCAAAATCAGATCAGTTTGGAGATCCTGCCAGTTTTGCTATTTGACTGTTTTCACCATTTATTACTCTAGCAACCTACTCCCATGCAACTATATCTTTACCAATACATCATTGCGTAAGAGAAGCTTTTATATTTGCACCTTGGTAATTAAAATAATAATAATAATCTAATCACTCCTTAAAGAAAAAGAGGATCTTAACTGGACTGAATATGAACTGCACAGAGAGTAGCTGGTCAGGGATTTTTAGATGAAAGCTTTTGGAAGGAGATACCAATGCTCTGAAATAAAAGTACATTCATTTCATTTCTCATTTTCATCCTGCAGCTGCAAGGTGAGCTATTCTGTGAATTTGTCAGCCTGTAAAGATTTAGAAAAATTTGCCAGAACAGGTTGACCATTTTGTTCAGTCATAGTGGAAGTGGAAATTCCAGCCCATCCAGTTCAAAATGAACACTGGTTTTCAAATAAGAGAGTGCATACGAAAATGAAAACGGAGTCAAACATGATTGAATGGAAACACTTTTAAAATGTTATTTTGGAACTTATTTTATTAGAAATATTTCACTTTTCATCTTTGATTTTGAACTGAAATCTCTTGTCTACGTCTCAAAAAATAGTAAAAGGTGGAAAACATTTCCTTCTCAGCACTGGTATTGTTCCTCCATGGGACATGTTGAAGATGCACAGCAGTTACTAACCACGCAGATTAAGGAAGATTTTGGTTGATAGTTACTGCCAAACCTTCCTCATTTTGCTTTACAGATGAGATAGGTGTTACTGCTAGTTAACGTATGGCAAAGTGTGAGCTGGGGAGGGATGGGGGATATAAACCAAAACAGGAAAGGTTCAGACCAGCAGAAACTTTTCCTCCACAATGTTTCAGACTAGTTATAAGGAGAAACCTTTCCTCCGCAAGTGCAGCCCAGCAGTGGAGCAGGTTACCCAGAGAGGTTGTGCCACATATGTTCTTGAATGTTCCTAAGACCCAACTGGATAAATCCTGGAGAAACTTGGCCTGACCCCACAGTTGGCCCAGCGCTGAGGAGGAGATTGGACTGGGTCTTCCTGAAGCACCTTCCAGCCTTAAATTATCCTGTGGTCCTGGTTTCATTTATCTACAAAGCTAGAGCTGCTTTTCCACCTGCTCGCCAGCACTTAGCCTGTCTCCTGTGATCACATTGCTCTGCTTTTCCACTGTGATTTGAGGTACGTGCAAAGAGCTGGCTTCTGCATGGCCCTCCAGCATACTTGTGGCTCTGCTGAAGCTTGGGGAGATGCACTTCTCTGCAGCAGCCTGGTGCAGTGTGTCCCATCCCTGTTCCCATCTGCCATCCCCCGCTTCAGGCATGTCCCCAGTTTGTCACATAGGAGGCAGAAAGTTGTCATCCAGGGGAAGAGAGAGGGAGAAACCTCAGTGCTCCCCTTCCTGCACAACATCTGTACCTGCTGCTGAACATGGAGCTGCTGCTATTCTTCTCACGTGGCAACCTGACTTCCCTGAGAGGGCATCTGCAGGGGAAGCAGACTATTTATGGTAACGTTTGGGTTTAGCGTGCAAGCTTCATTGTGTGTTTTATAACTTTGTTTTATCTTCTGCAGAATATGCCTATGTAAGGCATGTCTGTGGGCACAAAGTTTGCATTGTGCTCTTATTCTCACTGATTTAATGTTTCCTGATTTAGTTTAGCATTATTCAGCCAATGATCTGTGAACTACTGTTGCTCCATAGAACAGTAGAGTTTCCACAAAATGACTGCAGATTCCCCTCCCCCCAAAAAAACCCACTCATGCAGTCTTGCACAAAATAAAGCAAAGGAAAATCAAATAACAAATGATTATTTAAAATTTACATTGCTGTTCTTGCTTGAAAATGAACACCATTGTGGTAGCACTGCATGAGATCATCCGTTCTTTTTCTCCCCGCATAGTAGATGGCCTTTTAATTAGATAAGTTTGTTGACACTTCAGTCAAAAGGAATTAATTTAGATTTAGGTTTAGATGCTCTGAAAGTGTTTGGGCACCTTACTGATATTCCAGCCTCAACAGAGTACTAATTCAGGCAGTTAAAATTTCTAAGCACTATTTTTTTTCAGAAGTATAGCTTTCTAATGCCAACTATGCTGCTAATGAGATTTTTCATTAGTTTGCAAGATAATGGATAAAAACTACGCAATATTATTTTAATTGTCTCTCTAATATTTCTGTAATTACCAACTGTGATATTGCAGCTGCATCAAACTTTGTTTTCTGAAACAGAAGGAAATCATAGCTTGCTTTCCACTCTGTGTTAAGAATATTCTGTAGAAAGCTGTCTTTGAATAATCTTTAGGACATGTGAAGGATATGTTGTGGAGTTACCCTAATGAATATTTTTGCTCCCAGCTGGAGTTTTATCAACAATCGCTCATGAAAAGCTCACAGCCCCAGATGCAGTTCCTGTAGATAAGCAGCCTCTCCTAAGCTTGGTTCTGCAGCTGCTGCTGAGAGCCTCAGGACCTGTTCCCTGCCTCAGAGTATGTCTGAGAGTCTGAGGACACTGCTTTCCGGGGTGAAGACCATCAGCAGCTAAGAATATTTTTCTCTAAGAAACAAGCCAGCGCAGAGTGATTACCCACAAACTAGTGCAGTCCTTGAGCAAGGCACCTGTTGCAGGGCAGGTTGGCTGGCCAGGCTCCTGTCTGCACATCCCTCCCTGTGTCCCAGCCTCTCCCATTCCACAAGGTCAGCCTCTCTTTGCTTCCTCTATCTGTTTCAATCACCCGGTATCTTTGAAGTCACTTCAAAGGCCTGCTGTTAAAAATTAATATCCACTAAATTATGTTTCCTATTGTTACAGGCAGGGAAATTGCCTCAGGTACTGGTCCTGCTCATGTCTTGATGGTTCCTTTAGCAGTTGGGTATGTTTCCCTGCATCTCCTTGCCTTCTAACTGTGCGTAATTAAATTTTTGTAGGCTCTTATAAACATCATGCAGGAAAGAAGACAAATACTGTGACGTGCAGCTACTGCACAAAGTTTGCTAGGCATTAACTATCTGTGAATATTGCATATTAATGATGATCAGAGAATCAGGAGGGAACTGCTTCCTTCCCCACTAGCTTAACACCTGAACAAATCCTCTGGCCTTCATGGAGATATTTCTGCATTTCAGTGCTGTGACATCAGGCAAAAGTGTCACGTGTTGGTCCCATACAGAAGATTTGCCTTACCATTGAGCAAGTCAGGATCACCTGCACTAAAGTTATTTGTTACAGATATAATCCATAAAGATTATTTTATTGCTGTTAATGTTGTTATTTTGCATTAAGTTGGACATGTAATCGTTTAATATCCATAATTAAAATCTTACTCAGTATTTTGAAGGTATAACTGTCAAATGTGTAGTAGCGAGATGGTTTTATAGAAGTAAAGCAGAGAAGCCTTGGAGCTATCAACTGCTGAGTCTGAACAATGCTTCAAAAGACTGCCTAGGGCCAGTGGGCAGATTTAAGGTTTCAGATACATCTGTTTCGTTGCAGGTAATTAGTTTCAGGTGGCCAAATAAAGATTCCTTCAGTGTTCCTTTCACTTGTAGTACTACCTGCTTCTGTTTCATACTGCTTCCAGTATGGATGTCTGGGGAGGGAGCAGAGACTGGAGCCCCATTGACCTACCTTTCAGTTCATAAATTTCTCTTTCAACTACAGCTAACCTAGTTACTTTCCTGCTTTCTTCTCAGTTGTGCATATCTCAACCCCACAGAAAACACAACACATCATGCCAGGAATCTTCATTTTATCACTTCTGCTTGGAAAATTTTGTGTTTCTAAATCCAGATACAGTAAACGCTGTTAAAAGTTTGGCTTTGATCTTTTTTTTTTTTTTATTAAAGTGCTGCACTGATTTACCAAATCCCAGTATTTCTTTTAAAAGAGCCTCGTTCAGATCTCAATTGCAAATGTCATTAAAGTCTAACAAATAGCTAATATGCAAGATAACGACAGTTGGATTAGATGATCTTAGAGGTCTTTTCCAACCTTTATGATTCTATGATTGTATTCTATAAACTATGAGGGGAATGCAAACTACATAGGTAGCTCTGAAGTTAATGCCATGAAAACTACAGCAAAGACCACAATAACACTATTTGATAGAGGAAATTCTCAGCTACAAAACACTCTTTTTCAACATAGTCACCACCATTAGCTATGCATTTTCATCAGCAATGAACAAGAGCCTGTATGCCATGCTCGTCAAAATCTGCACTAACGGAGGTGACCACTGTCACTGTTGTCACTGCTGAAATGCACCACCCACCACCTCACTGTGCTCACATCCACTGTTTGGTCTCTGTGAACGTTCAGCAAGTGTTGATGAAAGTCAATGGGTGCCGTTTTTTCCACATGGAGGAATTCAATTCTACACCTTTGCTTCATCCGCACTTCCATGTCAGATGCCATTGTGTCAGTGTGCCCCTCTGCTGCCATCTGTCACACGGCAACAAAACGTAATGGAATATTGGTGGGAAGGTTCAACCTCTACTGCCCGCCCCTGATGTTGTGGGCCAACACAATAAAATAGGAGACATTACTTTTGGAGAAGCTCTTATATCTTAACGTATAATTGACAGATTCTCTAAAGTTTCTTCTCTGAATCAACCCTGAAATGTCCTAGGAGCTTTCTTTATTCATGTCAGAAAGTGGGACCTGAAAACATCCTTAGTGCAAAATATTTAGCTTTAAGGAGGGGGAAAATGAAGAACAAGTTCATAGTAATGACACTGAAAGAGCTTGCAGGGATGTTTAGCCTTCAGAACAAAAGAATCGTTGAAAAGGGCTTTCAGTAGAGTTACATTTCTCTATTCATCTACCCTGAACTTTCTTAGGCTGCCTTCAGAGATGGCACACCCCAAATGGACTATGAAGCGTACAAGTCAAGCCTTTTGTTTATGGGCATGGCTATCCATTTAAGGATACTCCCTGTTGACTCATCTGAAAGTGCAGCTTACAAAACATCAAGAAAGGCTCATATTCATTGGAGCAACGTGAGCATGCAGAACTTCTCTGTGGTGGTTGTCTTTCATGCTGCACATTTGCCTAATAACAAAGGAGTGGAAGTCACACAGGAATGAATATGTTCAAAACCTCCATCTCCATGGCAAAAGATGTAAGATTAGGGTGGAATGAAGAACAGACCTACAATTAAGTCACGAGGCATGAAATCTGACCTAAGTTATCTCTTTGCAGTGTTTCACAGATATGGTTACTACTGCAAGTGAAGTGTAATTCATCAGTATATGTGCATCTCCTCCCACCTGCAGACCTACTCTGCTAAGGAAGGGGTTATGTTTTCTGACATCACAAGAAAAGGTAAATAAAAATAATTGTATATATATAAATAAAAGATAAATATTCCTTCCAAGAATATGAGAAGTTTTATTTTCTACTAAAGGCCTTCCCAAATTAAACTGACACTTTGGTGGGTTTTTTTGTTTGTTTTTGTTTTTTTGACTGGGTTCCCCTTGTGTTCTACCTAAGAAAGGAATGTGTAAACAAATATCTTTAATCAGCATAAAATCATTCCTAAACTGTACTGCTGAGGGAAGTTGCATGCTAAGTAATAAAAAATTGAGCCAGGTTTGCTCTATCAGTTATGATAGCTCATTCCAGCTCTGCCACTAGAAAGGAGAGAGAGACAGCATAGAGAAGCAACATAGATTAACATGGAACAGTTCTCCATTTTTATTTATTGCTGCAGCCCTGTTATATGACCCCATAAAATGCAAGCCAAGGTGTGTCATGAGAATACAAAGAGAGCAGTCATAACATTTATCTTACTGATAACTGAATAACATTTGACTTTTGAAGTACAATCTCTCGAATGGTGAGTACTGTAGGTTAATGAAAACTACTTACCATTATACAACTTGTTTGTTAAGCCATGTGTCAGATAATTTAAACAATGAGCAAGCTAACATGCAAAACTTCTCAATTCAAAGAGCTGACTTTGAAATACTGCCAGCCTTGCCTGTGCTTGATCCACCCATTTACCAAGGGGAATATTAGATGTGTGATGGAGTTGGAAATGTTCTCAGTTTCTCAGATTGCGCAGACCTCTGTATTTGAGTCAATCTGTCTACCCACCTATAAGCTTGTGTGCAAAAAAATGTGTGAAATAAATGCTAACTAGAAAATGTTCGAATACTGGCTTATCTGGGTGTTTAGACACACCTCTGTGTGTCTCTTTGTCTATGGTGTAATTCTGACTCCCCAGATAGTACCAAAGTCAAAAGTCTTTTACAGCAGACTAAAGTCCTAAACTTCCTTACTTTTCAAAATTATTATTATACTTGACATGTCTCAGGGAAACTCTTTCTTTATTCTTCAGTGCTTCCTTTCTTCCAGAGAGATGGTTAGAAGATTAATCAAAATATCCTTTCAAAAGAAAATAGTGTTTAATTTGATAACCGAGCTTGCTATAAAATAATAAGTTAACAGATATATAAAAATAGTATGCCATCAACTTTAGGAAAGTTCTAGGTAAAAGCAAGAGATACTTTAGTAGCTATTTTTATTAGATTGCTTAGACTTTCATAGATAGAATTAAAAAATGCCATTTCTAGGAAGTATGCTTTGAGACAGAAGCTATTTCTCAGGTTAGGGTACTTAACAGAGAGTAAGCACACATCTTGCATGGTGAAATCATAAACAAAATGGTAAACTATGAAGACTACTGTGAAAAGAGATGTCCTTGTGATCATAAAAAGCAATAATTGAACAACTTGAGTGCAAATTCAAGCTTAATGTAGACCGAGAAGGGATTTGGAAAATGAAGTATGTGGAAATTTGGAAAATGAATTCCTGTGGCATGGGAAAGAACCTTTCTTGCAAAAGTAATAGCAGCAATAGCAGCATATCAAACACTTTCCCTTCTCTGGGTTTGTGTTCCATGGTGCCCTTAAAACCATGTTTTGCACAACCAGTACTTTCAAATATATCAGGAGTATTTCCCTCTTTCTTCTTCTGAAAAATGTTTTTGGAAAAATAAAAAAGTACAACTTAACAAGCATCTGGAGACCATAATATTTATACTCACTATAAAGTTCGTAATTTTGGATCTTAAAGAATTGCTTACAGTCCCCAATCAATATCCTCAGAAATCAGATCTTTGCTAACAGCAGCAGTATTTAACAGTTCCAAAACTGCTATTCTCTTATTCTAAAACCAGCCTTTAAAATGTACAATTAATTATACAGAAAAGGAGAGGAAATATCAATTAAAACTCTTCAGATAGGAACTACTAATGACTTCATTTTAATCCTTTCCATTCCACAGTTAATTTTCCAAAGGAAAAATCTCCTGCCATGTGACAGTTTTAGATAATGTTGTAGGCTATAATATATGACTTTATAAGGCGGATGAAAATAAATTTCCTGAGGAGCCTTGCAGGTTTTTTTACTGTGAAATTCTGCTTTCCGAAGTTAAATCAAGATATATGTATGTATGTGCAAGGGCTACTTCAAAAGTAATGCCTCCTGTTTTATTATGTTGGCCCACAACGTCAGAGGCAGATGTTGGTGGTGTGGCAGTAGAGGCTGAACCTTCCCACCAATATTCCATTACGTTTTGTTGCCGTGTGACAGATGGCAGCAGAGGGGCACACTGACACAATGGCATCTGACATGGAAGTGCGGATGAAGCAAAGGTGTAGAATTGAATTCCTCCATGTGGAAAAAACGGCGCCCATTGACTTCCATCAACACTTGCTGAACGTTCACAGGGACCAAACAGTGGATGTGAGCACAGTGAGGTGGTGAGTGGTGCGTTTCAGCAGTGGCGACAGCGATGCAAGAGACAAGCCATGTTCCAGATGACCATGCAGATTTTGACGAGCATGGCATGCAGGCTCTTGTTCATTGCTGGTGAAAATGCATAGCTAATGGTGGTGACTGTGTTGAAAAAGAGTGTTTTGTAGCTGAGAATTTGCTCTACCAAATAGTGTTATTGTGGTCTTTGTTTAGTTTCTGTGGAAATAAATAGGAGGCATTACCTTTGTAGTGATCTATGTGTATGTATATATGCATGTGTAGAGTGGGTAGGAAGAAAGGAAATACTGATTCTTAGCAAAAGCTTAGTAAAAACCAAAAGATACACTGAAGTATCAAGTCCTCTTCTGCTCTAGACTAGGGATCATTTTTCAGAATCATGACAATGCAGAAATATCCAACAGTAACCTGATAAGCTTAATGGATTTCATGCCTTCCTTAAACAAATTTTATTGCCACAAAAGAAAATGCATGTGAATTTTCTTCTAACTCGTAATTTGGATTCATCGGCTGTTTCCACTAAAATTGAAGCGTCTGAAAATTTGCATTTTTGCAAAGACAGATGTGCTCATTGATGGAGACAAGACACATCCTGATGTGGTGAGTGTCTCTTCTTTGAATTACTTGCCTGTTTTCTCCCACTTTCAATGCAGTAAAGAGAAAATCTCTTTAAGTCAATACACATCAGTGAAAATTATCGAAAGCTTTTGTAGAACAAAATGAAAAATAATGTCTTTGAAAGTATCATAGTGTTCAATCCATCTAGTGTGTGACTACTTCTCATTATCTGTCTTATGTATCTTAATTGACAATATGGATTTGGTTATGAAATATGCCATTTGGGTCTGTTGTTGGAATGTGTGCTATTTCTATTATGTAACACTGCCCTGTCCTACAAATTGCACAGCAATGAAGGCCTTTTGTTGTTGTTGTTGATTTCTGAAAGTTTTGCTCAATTAGTCTCATTTTAGGTTGGTGTTCTGTGGTCTTGAGATTGGAGATAACTTGCAAATCCTTTTCTAAAATGTAATCATTGTGATCACAGTAGTGTACAATTATATTTTCCATTAAATGTGTTCCAAAATATAATGGCTACATTAGGCACTATGTAGGGATCATGCATACATTGCTACATTGGGCAATATGTAGGGATTCACATGGGAAAATGACATCATCATTCATGATAACAGAATATCATTCTTTTGTGAAAAAATAGATACCTTTATTAGTTCACTTGAATATAAATTTTGTGATTTCCTATGTGACATAGGTATTAGAAAGCCTGTCCTAGTAATTTTTAATGAAAAAATACAACTGTTTTGAACATACAAACTTTGTTCTGGAAGTGATTTAGGAGTCATCTTGTACATCATGCTGGAGTGTTCAAGCTAGCAATGACTGACCAGCGTCAGGACTAGAACAATAGATTCACAAAGGCAACACCCTCCAGCCTTACTGAAACAATATTTAACAGCTTGAGTGCAGTGTGGAGTAGTGTGGCTATAGAAATTTGAGACATAAACAGCATGTCCCCAGTGCCCTACATACGTAGTATCAATACAGCAACCAGTTACGGTTAATCTGAGATTTTTTTCTGAGTAGCACTCCATTGCATTTAGGCACTTGTGATAATGTTAGCCTTGGAGCTGAATCTCCACCCTATTTACTGTGTAGACATTGGCTTATCTCATATCTGTACCTCTGAAATCATTGTCTTCCACCACAATGAAGACAAACTTTGTCTGCATCCAGTGGACATCCATCCCTCATCCTGTGAGAATCGGGTCCCAGATCTACGTATCCTATTTGGACATTCCTGTCATTTTCTCTGTCTATACGTGGGTGATGTTCCTGCTCTGTGTGCAGCACAGAGAATAATAACGTCAGAGGAGTCAGAGCTTGTAAAATTCAATTAAGTAAGGTGGTGTATCTGCAGGTAGGTTCCCATCAGCTCTGTCTACATAAATTGGTGTTACAGTGACACCTCCAACCTCTTCCTTCCTGCAATCTGTGTACCTCCCTCCAGGATCCAGTATTCCTACATCCTTCCCTTCCTTTCTTTGATTGTATCATCTTCTTTCCAGGGTCACAGTTTACTACAATTAGTCACACCATAAGAACCTGAAAGAAGCTGATAAGTTTCATACACCTTTCATTATGTTGTTCTAGAGGGTGACTTGGGTCACTGATGCTGCAAGTGAGACTCCTCCAGCAGCTGTTGCCAACAGTGTCCCAGGAGGACTTAGCCTTTGTTTTGCTCTTTTGAACCTTTCTTGTGCCTAAGTCCTCTTCTTCTTGACTTGATTTGGACACTCTGATAGTATTCTGCAGTCTTCTTCATTTGTGCCTTTGTTGCTATCATCTGTGATTACAGAAAAACAATACCATATTGCAGACTGGCTTTTACTTGATGGATTTCAGCTCCCCCTTGCTATGTGCAGAAACTTCAGGTCCTTTGGTTTTGCAGTGGAGCTTCACTTGGTGTTCTCTCTCAAAGACTTTCAGATGAGATCAAACCCATACCTGCTCTGATGGGCTACTACAGATTGCCCTTTATTTGCATCACAAGGGAGTTTATTTAGTACATCAGTCTCTGCAGTGGATTGTTGTGTTTCACTGGGTGATGTTTTATAACGCTTCACAGCATTCTTTCCTGTCTCTTAGTCTTTGCAATTGCTTTCTGGTCTGGAACTAATACCAATACCGCTTTTCCATTGCTTTGTAAGAGCCTGGGGGGTCTTAAAGTATTTTTGTGTCCTATTTTGTACTAAAAATAATTGAATTAATATGACATGTATCAGCACCCAATAGTTTATACGCTATAGTTCATCATGCTGCAACTTGTAAAATCTGCCTTCAGTACCTTATCACAGCTCTTGCTGATGTAATTTAGCTTTCACAGGTTGGCAACTGTGACCATGCAGTTCTCAACCTTACAACTGTAGAGATGTGCCCCAACTTTTTCTAAAAACAAGTCTCTGATTTCTCCAGTCGGAAAAAATTTCCTTCTGTGGGTGACCAAAGACACCTTCACACACCTTGCACATTTCTCTGTGTGCGTTCAGCTAGGTGTTCATGTCAAAACACAAGGTTCCTGGCTTCTTTCAGGCATAGTGGTACCTCTAGTTGTGAAATATGCAGCTATTAAATCATGTCAGCTCTTAAAACTGCTAATATTACTGTCTCTTAAAGATTCTCTTAAAGATCATCTTCAAGATTCACTCATCCACCCACAGTGCACCATTTTGCTGGTATAAGAAAGTAACTTCATGTGAGATACATATCTTGGGTTCTGGCCATTGCTGAAGCTTGAATTACATACTGTCCGGTGCATCTCATCTTTGCTAGGTTGACTGGAACTGCTCATTAGAGGTGAAAATATAATGCAGTGTATTAATATGTCTTGCACAGTGTCCCACAGTGCCCTGATGCTTTGCCCTGCTCAGAGTTTCTACCACATACAGTAACTTTCCTTATTACGGGTATCATAGCGATGCGGCCGTAAAAGCAGGCATTACATTCACTTCACCATAGTCAGCAAAGGTTGTCTGAGATTTCTTCTTTTCTGCTTTAGTAATTTGTGACAAGTTTGTCTGTCTTCCTTGTGAACTGATGGAAACATCCCATTCCAAAAACCATAGCCATAAGCACTTTTTCTGTCACAGTTAGAAATTCCTTTAATTAAAAAATAAAATAAAATTGGAGAGAAGTAAGAAATTCAGGAAACATTTTCAGGTTGATCTAAAACATTTTTTTTTCCTATTGCATACAATACAATTTTGTTCTCTCCTACTCCTGATTTTTTTCACTTTTGACCTTATGTTTTTTTTTTCTGCATTTTATCAGCATTATAGTTTTGACCATCATTTTGATCTTTCCCTGTCAGTTCTCTTTGATATTTGGAGGCATAGCTCTCTTTCTCTCAATACCTTCTCCTACAAAGGCTAATACAACTCACAAATGACCATGCTTCTTATTTTCAAGTTTTTGTCCTTGGTTTTCAATGTGGATAGCAGAATACCCAACTCTGCAGCCTATCCACCGTCTCTCCTGCTTCTTGGTTATAGTTTTAAAAGACAAGGCAAAACAGCAACCCATTTATCTCTTTGCAGTCTCTCTCACTAAAACTTTTCTAGCACTGTTGTAGTGTTCTGTGGATCCTTAAGACTGCAAATCTATTATTTACTTTTTTAAAACTTCGTTGTCTGATCTTTATCCTCCATGGGCATATCTGTGTTACAAAGTGAAATCTTGCTCCTGCAATTGCATTTTGTTCTGCAATACCAGCATTCCCAGAGCTCTCAGTCCTTCCATGCTATTTGCTCTGCTTCTCATACCTGTTTTGTTTCCCCATGAATCACACCGTCCTTCCTTTCAGGTCTTACTCAGCCAAGTGGTGTCTAACAGCTAGTAAACAGCATAGGACATTTTCTACAAACAGGACTTAATTTAAATGTTGATTTGCCACAGCTTCAGTCCAAATAAGCCATACAGAAAAGCCTCTGAACGCCTTCTGCTGACTTTTCCCTCTATTAGGGCTTGCTGTGGCCTTCACAGAGGTTGCAGTAAGTCCCAGAGCCGGTTGTCTCCATACCCATGGGCCAATGCTACAGTTTTCTTTATGGCTGGATAGTCCAGTGATTCCAGACATCAGTTCCATGTTTGTTTCCTGCTACCATCAACTGACACACAAATCTTGCCATAAAGTAATTGCAGTCTAATTAACATTTCTTTTCAGCCGTGCTCAGCTATAGATTAGACCATGGGCTTGTTTTCTTAGCTAAGCCTTCAGCCCACCTTGACACTCCCTCTTCCAAGGGCAAACTGGTTCCATGACAGACCTGCCAAAGCACAGGGGAAAATTCTCTGTTTACATAAAATGTTTGAATTTCAATGGGAATCTAATCCTTTGGGTGCATGTTTTCCCCAAAACATATTTAACTGAAAATTAAAATAACAAAGAAAGCATCTGGGCATACATAAGCAGAGATGTTTTGAAGGACAAGCGATGTAGACAGGATGCAGCTCAGAGGTGTTTTTCTCTGCTGTGTCACCAGGTCTATCAGATGCAGTTTCTGTATATGAGAATTTTGCCAAGAGTTCAGCAGTGATTTTACCAGATAAAAGATAGTAAGACAAGATCTGTGTGGATATTCTTTAAAGACTAATGTAATGCTTCTTATTTTAGCCTACAGTTGCCAAAAATTTGTCCTGTGCCTCATGTCAAAACATACACTACAGAGATACAAAACACTAGCGTGTTCTGTATGGCATGGGAAATTTCTATATCTGATGAATAACTTTTCAGAGGATTGCACAGTGTATGAGCTAGAGACTGATTATGGAATTTGTCTGTTAATCAGGATTTGCAATACTTAGGAATGTTTGAAGGAAGAAATACATTGGAATAGTGAGAAGGATCTTGAATTTCATTTGATCTTCTTTTGTGGCATAATATCAAACAGCTAGAAGCTTTGGAGTTGAGGGAGAACTCTTGTAGGGAAATTTGTTTGTGGCCTCAGGTTCCAGATCACAACCTGGTCTGAATTTAAAACAGATATATTAATTTATGAAATACACTGTGTAGAGCACATTGCTTCAAACTAGCGGGGTCAGGACACGTACTCCTGCAGAACAAGCTGTTCCATGACAAAACAAAGTGTCACACAGTCACTCCAACTTTCCACAAGGAAATTCGAGGTAGGATTTTGTGCTGAGCTAAAAATATCATTTTAATAACTATATTAAATTGTGAACCAGATTCAATTGCCAGCTAGGGCTCAGAACACATTAAAATAATTTGTTCTCCATTGGCTTCCAGATGCAGAGTTTTATACAACAAAAATAGATGGCAGTCCAGAATTTTAGAATTTCAAACCTGATTGGAAGATTTTCTCTTGTGAGAATTTGGGATAGGTACAAATGTAGCAAAAAGGTGACCAAGTGTGTCCGTTTTTAAAGATGGAGCCTGATTTCCAAATTCTTCAGTTTCCATACATGATTGACTGCAGAGCATAAATACCTGATTTTCTTTATCAAGTAGTAATTTACACGTCTTTGTTCCTCTCAAGCGTATGTATTCTCTTGTAGATAACAGGAAAAAAAAAGGGGGAAGAAGAATGAGGTGAAAAAAAGATCTTTGAGTTTAAATATTTTAAAACAAAAGATAGCTTTTGCAGTACCACAAGGAGATACGTTTGATGGCAACATAGATTTGTCTACATATTCTTTTATAGATGACTTGTCCAGCATTGCCCACTCATTGCCAAGTAAATATGCTACATTTGCACATTCACATTAATAATTTTCTGCTGTGTTCTGCTGCACTCAACTCATATTTGTAGATTGGTTCAAATGTATTGCAGGTTACTGTTACCAAAAAACAAAAAATCGATGGGCTTGATTTAAAGCATATTAAAGTGCAGAGTTTTTATAAATAATTATTGCTTAATTCAAAGATATGGGGAAAGTCCACATCATATACATAGACCCTTTACACAGATCCACTATGGAAAAGAGGCATGCCAATAAGGAAGTCATTGTCACCAGCATCACAGGTTATTATATGCAGTAGCGTAAGGGAGCAAACATGAATTAAATAATTAAAAACTATCATCTTCAGGTACAAATTAAATAATTAAAAACCATCATAAGTTATTGCAATAAATCAATGCAATTAAAATCACAAGCAATGCAGGCAGACCGGATGCCGAAGAAAGATCCAGCGGCATCTACTTGGCTGCAGTTCAGGTCTGTTTCACGAGTACAAAAAAGTAGACAGAGGCACAGCAAACCAGAGGAAAGTATCTGTCCTTCTCTTCTACTGTGACTGCTTTGCTCTCTTGCTACAGCAGTTTCACTAAGTACATTATCTTCCAGGTAGCCAGGATCTTTTCCCAAGTGCCAGTCAGCAGCGGCCTGCGGCTTGTTCACTGGCCACCAGCCTCCTTTTGATCTTTTCTCTTACAGATTTTGAAATAGTTATTCTTTAAGTGTAATGTTACTACATTTTTAATGCTTTTAAGCTCCCATCACATTTGTTCATCCTTTTGTCCTTCAGTACACTACAAATATAACTTTTGGCTCTTCCCTTCCCACTTTCACCCTGTGGCTTTTTGACAGGTGTCTTCCGTGTGTTCATTCCATCTATTCACTCCAAATTGTGGGCATGAAGAGTGCACTGAATGCCACAAAAGAGGCTGTGAAAATTAAATTAGTGCACTGGTTTGTGCTAAATTGTACAGACAGATACAGACCTACATATGTGCTCATGATTTAATTCAAGTTTCATCAGTGCTTTGAGAGAGGAATGCAATTTTCCTCAAATTGTATGACCTTCCCAGAAGCAGTTTATATATGTGAATGACACTGCTGAATTTGTTTTCGTGGGATTTTTGTTGTTGTTGCTTTTTATGGTTTTTTTTTGGCTTTGTTGTTTTTTCAGTCTTGCAAGTATATAAAACTGCCAGATTTGCTTTGATTTTGTATCTACGCTCAACACTGAACATTAGTTTTCCAAGGATCTGAACTGGGTGCCTGGCAGTGCCTCCTGAAGCATCTACCTTGTGAGCAGCACTGCCTGGCTGTGGAGAAGTGAAAAAAGGCTCTGTAAATTCTGTGCTGATTTAATCTCCATCTCACAAAATACAGTCCAATGTAGAATGGAGACCCATTTTTCTTTTCTTTTTTATTTCATAACATGTCTTCCTAGGAATGTATGAGATTGCGGGTAATACCTGCCATGATATGCAAGAAAAGGCAATGGTTTTTGTCATGTTACTTGCTTTCCTCCATCCCACCAGCCAAAGTGCTGCAGACAAGTGCTTTAGCTCCACCTAGGAGGCAAAAAGACTATTGCTGCATCTACCTAAAACCAAATTTTGCAGATGTTTTTCTCATTTTCAAACTGCATTTTAAAGGCTCTAACAAATCAATCTTGCTATTTATCTCTGACTCAGATTGACATTTTCTATCAACATTTTTGTGGATGACATTCTGCAAGACAGAGAGGCTGATGTTGCCCAGCATAGCAGCAACCAAATTCACGCTGTAGATAGCTCTGTTAAGATGAATGTAGCTAACAGAAAATAAAACATTATTTGGATGGAAAGAATTCACTTCAGAAAAGGGAGAAATTTGATTCTAATTGCATTATTGAAGAGGAAAGACCCATTTTAGTGGAAAAAATTAGCAAAACCTAAGAAGAACTTTTGGCTCTGAATGGTTCATTCAAGGTCATGCAGAAAGTCAGGTAAAGAGACAGAGGCAGCCCCCAAAACACCTTCCACCACTTCACCCAGCAGGCAGTCCTCTCCTTTCCAGTAAATGGGAGCCTGCCGTGCCAAATGCTGGAATGTAGAAAAACCTAGACCAAATTCTGTGCTACAGAGAAACCAGATTTTCAATTTTTGTTAATTTTATCTTTGAACTTGCCATCATGTGCACATACACACACAAAGCCCAGCACACCTCTCTCTGACACTTGTACCAGACTGATGCTGAGCTGCTATTTTACAAAGGAGTGGTAGGGTCTTACCTGTCTATTTTAGTAGTTATTTGGAAACAGAAACATCTTCTGGCCATCAATACCCTGTTTTCACTTTTTGCAAGACAGTTTATCAATTTAGTCAGTGCATCTCCTGCTTCTATGGTTTTCCTGCTTGCTTCATCGCATGCAGTTTCTACCTGCAAATATTGTCTGTTCCTTTCACAACTAATAAACCGTTCATCTTTCATCCTTGTTTCTGCTTAGCAAAGCCTTCATTTTGCACATTTTTTCTAAGCTTTATGAAGACCATAGACCATCTCCAATCCCTTTCATATATTGGTGAGTTAATCCAAATTACAGAATGTTTTTCTGCAAGCCCAGGAGTGTGTCTGTAGTTTTCCAATGTCTTAATAAAATATAATACATGACTTCTGACATTAAACTCAGACAAAGGCAGAAATAAGAATGTCACCATCTGATGCCTCGTGCTTTTCTTATCGCTGTTCCGTTAAGCCTACCTTATTACCATTGTTCATATTATTCCTTCTGCATACACAGAGTCAAAATTCATTTCTCAAATTAAGAAGGTTTTTAAGGACTTACTTAATTTTAAGAACGTGTTGTCTCTTTGCTTTTCGGTTTCTGATGCTTACAGTTATATTCTAAGCATCCCTTTGCCCTGAAGGCACAGTATTTTGGGAGCTCTGAAGAAACTTTGCTGGCTGTTGTTTTTTTAACGTCCTGCAACACTGGTTTGTTAGATTAGGCAACAGCAGTGTACTTCCACTGCACCTGGGCGTTCTCAGTATCTTCACTCTGCTACCAGTTACTTCACTAAATTTGATGAAATTATTTATGACTAGCAAAGATATCAGCATCACCAGAACTGATCTCTCAATTTCTGATCTCTGTTCCATGACCATTTCTGGGCTCCATGTCATTACTGTTTTGATAACAGCTTATTTTCACCACCATGTAGAAAGAAGAACATGCAAGAAAGTTGAATGTCACACATGACTAAAAGCAACATTTGGATGTAAGTGATAAAAACACTAAGCTGGAGTAATTGCACTAATTTCCTTTAAGCTCTTCCAAATTTTACAACAACAGAGCTGAGATAACAGTGTAAGCACAAATGCCACCTGGGGAGCAAAACTACATTGGATAATGGAGCTTTAATGTCATTCTTATACATAATACTCAGAAGATAAAACATGATTAAACAATGTGCATTTGGGGAACAATGATTGCAGGTATAGAAATTTATCTTCTAGACACTATAGTTGCTCTGAAAGCCATGTATGTAGGACATAGCTGGAAGTGCCTATGCGCTGCCTAAATGAAATGCAAAAGGAATCCTCAGGCCACAGCACTGTACTTGGCAGCGACAAAGTGAGCATTTTCAGAAACATTTCAGAGGACTCTAATCGCTGAATTTATATGGAGTTTGAAAGTTAAAAGATGCTGTAGGTTTTAGATTGAAACTCTGTTCTAAACTCTCTGCATGGGACTTATTCAATCTATATGATGTCTACAGGCTAAACTCTTAATTCTAAAACACATGCAAATAGCATTTTATTATCATCGTTTTTTAACAAGAACCCTACATCTTTGCGGAATGAAAGTACCCAACTAAAATCCATGGTTAAGCTTTGTTTTCAGTCACAAACATGCAAACACCACATGCCCCCACACATCTCCATATTGCCCTCTCACTGTAACCATTAAAGGTTGTATCAGTGTTTGTGCAATAAGACCACTTCACAGCAATTTGTAACAAAGGTTAGAAGGACTGCTCCCCTACACTTTTTATTACAGAATATGCAATTAGAAAAGAGCTAAGAGGAGTTTAACTCTCTCAATTTACATTGCAAATATTTGATTTCTTCAAGGAAAACGGTAAGTAGGGCCCTTCCTTTAAAATCTTCAGCCCACCAATATCTGAGAATAAAAATGGCTTGTTATTAAAAATGTGACCATACAAGCTCGTTGTCTGCCATATTTTGCTTTTTACAAATATAATTTTTTTTTGTTTGCTGTCTTATATGCTACAGAGGTTGACATTTTTGCAAGTTATATCATGTACTCCTAGGATCAGCATCCTTACAAACACAAGTACACAAGAGAATAAGATGCTTTTATATTTTTGACTACATGCCCTCATAATTGCCATTTTATCTGTTCAGATTACACCTACCTATAGCGATACAGCTCTTAAACTTTTCTGTGAAGGTCAGAGACTTGGAAATTTAGGCCAAATGAAATCTTGTAGCCACTGTAATCCTACATTTAAATATGTGCAGACATAATTAAGTAGTAAAAGATGGAGAACTGTTAATTAGTATTTAGTGTCTTTTTTCTTAGTCAGCTATGAAATCTTTCGAACTTCCAGATTTTCATTTCTGAAGAAACATTCTTTGATTTATAATGTTTTCTCTAAAAAATGTTGCAGCCAGCATGGATACCAAACTGATAAACAGAAATGTTGAGAAATGAGGACAAATCATAGTAAAGTCAAGAGCACAGGACTTATTGCTGGGAAGTCACTTTTCTGATGATGCCATGACCTCTAAATTCATGCAGTAGGAGCTCACATCTGACTATCTATATGCTCCAAATGATCCCATTTAGTAGAACAGAATTACCAAGTATAAAGCGTTCTTCAGTGGGCTACAGTAATTTTAAAACCTTATACCTGCTGTATTTATGCAAAATCATTTTATTTTGGAACATTTGCATAAATATATATTTTGCCATCTGGAATTTTCTGCATTTGTTAGACTTGAATAACTTTACAGGACATATTTCAATCATTGTTTGACACAGTGTGCGCTAAGGTTTAGCTTTCTCCACCATATAACTGAAAATTTTATTTAAAATACTCAAGAAAATATTTGAGAAACATAATCCATGCAAAGAGATTTTTAGGGTGCTCTGCAAGTGTTTAAATAACAGATCTTTCCCAAAACATGATCTTTTTCACTTAGTTTTGCGCAACCATGATTTCCACGATCTCTTGGTTTTCTCTCCTGTATGAGATTCCAGGACATTTTTCACAGGGAAAAGCAGCTGAAACCAATTTCAGGGATCATCAGTATTCATGTGAGCATTGAAGACGGCTGCTTCCATGAGAACATATCTGGTTGAAGTGTTCATTTCCATTTTCTTATCCTTACTGAAGAAATTCTGGGCCATATTCCATTTCCTCCGTTGTAGCTACAGTGGAAAATTAAAAGCAAGAGTCGTATTTGCTCTTCACCTTCTGCTACTTATTAGGGATCAGCTATCTGAACACTGAAAAGGGAGTCAGGCGCCTGTTAGCAATCTTCAGAGTTGTAGGAATGCACAAACTTTTACAATGCTGTCCCGCTCCGATTATCGGAGTGAGGGGAGATTCTGTAACATACCCGGAGTGAGATTAAGACACAAACGAGGTCAAATGTTGTCCGACCAGTTTAATGGGAATTCTGGTCAGTGAGGGAGATGGGGATGGGGAAGCAGGCGACAGTAAAAGATAGGAAGTAAGAGCAAGGGTTACAGATAGAAAGCGGGGACAGTCACCACCATGGATCCCACGCCGTTCTATCAGACCAGGAGTATCTTCAGGACCGTGTGGGAGCGAGGGAGCGAGAGTGCAGGAGGAGCAGCAGCAAGCAGGCATCAGGCCGTCAGGTCTCAGGCAGCAAGCAGGAGCAGGCTTCAGGCAGCAGACGTCAGGCATCGTCAGGCATCAGGCAGGAAGCAGGAGCAACAAGCAGGCATCAGGGCAGCAGGACCTCATGTCTCAAGCATCAGCAGGTATCGAGCAGGTCCAGCCAGGCATCCATCAGACATCAGTCAGACAGCAGCAGGTAGGCAGCAGGTAGGCAGCTCCTAGGCCGCTCCTCGGCAGCTCCTCGCGTTTCCCCCGTTGGAGGAGGTCTTTTTATCCTCCTTTTCGGCCAGCATGACATTCCTGGGCACCCAGGTATGTCACGTATCACACGAACGGGCATGGACGGTGCAAGCCCGGGCTTGCCCGTTCCCTTCGGTGGTTGCCTCCCTCAAGGCACCGGTCTGAAAGGCTGCTCGATGGCCGTTTAGCGGCTGCTTGTCTCTCATTGTCCCTGGTCTGCAGGCCTTCGGGCAGGTGGGCAGACTTTGACACAAGAGAGTTCTCACAGCAAACTTTGAGACAAAAGGTTCCAAAACAGTCTCTTACAAATGCCATATGAGTTAAAAGGATAGGAGATAAGCTGCAGCTTGCCTCTGCTCCAGTGGGTAGTTCAAGACAGGTGATAAGGAAAAGGGTAGCTTCCCATTTTGCAAGAGCAGTTTCCCATTCAACAGTCGTTCTATGTTGTGGACGGACAGCGTTTCCCAGCTGCTGCTTTCATGTAATAATGCTCCTTTTAACTTTGAAATATGCCTTTTACATTATTAGTATCCTTAGCTCTTATCCCAATTTTCTCTTTCTACTCTTCTTCATTTACTCCAGCTAACAAGCTATTTAGTCAAGAATTAATCTCTAAAATCAATGCTTGCTTCTATCTCAGTTGTATGTTTTCTGTGCTCTGAAAATGGACAGCTTTAAAGATACTCTGGTGTACTGAATCTGTATTACCTGCAGCAAAATACTGCACCACTTCTTCTAAAAATCCCCTGATCCCAAAACGTAAACAGCAGCAATATTTTTCCTGTCAGGAATTCTAGTATGAATGTTAATTATTACTCTAATAGTAGCTACTGGTTCCACACTAATCTGAACACATGTAGCTTACTTTGCAAGTGGCAACATCAAATTTAATGAACAGAAAATCTTGTGAATGATTTTAAGAGTTTAAGAAGTAATTTATTTCTTAAGAATGTTATCATTTTCCACTCTTTATACAAAAGTTTCCCAACCTTTTCAAGGAAAATAATGCTTTCTTTTTTAAGATGATGCAGCAGAAGAGCAAAGAATATGACCCAGAGATTTTTTATGCTCACCATGTTCCTTTGGCACATAGCCATTAACAAAGCAGAGGTGAAGGTGACCATGCTTCTCTCGCTATAGCTGAAGTGGGAATGAAAAGTTTCCATAGTTCATGGACAGAGTGTAATTTGCTCTCATAAAAGAAAGATTTTATAACAGACCAAGCTAAATTAGGGTCAGGAATTACATAGATTAGACAAGTTTTATAATTTTTAATTACATTTTCCATTACATAAAAGTGTAAAGTGCCAAAAAAATTTGTTTCTCAAACTGATTGCATTATTTCTAAAGTTTCTGGTTATTCAGTCATGAACCCTTCTCTACAACTCAATATGTGAAAAGTCTGTACTGTTTTCTCTGATGTGTCTGACTATAGTTTCTCATTGCTATGTACATTTCCCCTATGTCTCTGAACTTAAAAAAAAGGGAAAAATTAAATTTGATGCATATAGAGAGACAGGAATTTGGAGATATCTGTTCTTCTATGCAAAAAACTTTTGATCGTAGTGAAGATTGACTGCCCTTACTGAAGATACATCTCAAACATCTCTAATAAAACCTACTGTGAACAAAAAAGATCTAATGTAACTGCAGATAGCTAAAGATTACCATGAAGGTATTGGTAAACTAATAAAAAATGGAAATCTGGAATTCCACTAGTTTTTCTTTCTAAAATGTTAGGTTCTTTTCCTTAATTAAGAACGGAAGCTGCTATATTATACATTTCCATTATAAAGATCTTCATTATAAACCTGTATACTAGGATGCTTTGAAAGTAATGCCTCCTATTTATTTCCATGCTTCCAGAAGACCCAAGAGATTCTGATGCTTGTATTTCTGTGCAGACATTTTTTGTCCATGACAAAATAAGACAACTGCAGTTTACCTCCTCACATGAATGGTCTGTGGAAAGCATCGCTTCTACTTCAAGCTGACCAGTTAGGGGCTATTCCTACATCTCCTTGTCCAAGTTTTGCTTATGCATTTTTTTGGCTAAATCCTTTATCTTTTCTCTGCTCATTTAGGCGTGCAGTTACCTCAAGATCACAGAGCTCCAGTATCCCAGAAGCTATTTTATTTATAATATAGTTGAGCTGAAATAATATTTTACTTCTGGTTTTTGATATGGTAGCATGGACTCTATATTTGTGAAGTTTCTTCTCAGCCTTCTGCTTCTTGTTCTTGTTTCTGGTGTTTACCTATTATCTTGAATCAGTGTGTTGACATACTATTTAGCAGCTAGGCTCTTTAGCTATTTCTCTCACATTTTGTGATGTTGTATTAGCACACAAGCACTCAGAATGGAATACAGGCAAAAGGGACAACTGTGTATCATGACAAATATGTTCACACCACATATTTGCTTCTAGTAAACCTTCTGTCCAGAATAGCATTTTAAGTTTGGGCCCTCTGCCTTCAAACAGGCAAGTCCAGAACTCTACTGGACTTTATTACAGTACTGTAATAAAGCAGAGCTGTGTTAATGCTGCTAGTGCTGTGCTGTTGATATGCTCTGTCTTCCTCTGTGTGTGTATTTAATTCTTTCAAAGAGCTAGTGCACAGACCAAGCACTAAGTTGCTATTGTGCTATTATTCTCACCGTTAATTTCGTAGCATTGACCTTGATAGGGCTGGGTATAATACCAGTGTCCCAGCTTAGGTTTTACCCCGTGCTATATAGATCACTCCCAGCATAGTCTGAATGTGTCCAGCTCCTGGTTTTCTGGAGAAGAGGACTGAAATGTATGTTCCAACCATGGTATACCCGTTCGTCTTCAGATTATGCAATGTCAGCCTACCCACGTTATTTACTATGATCGGCAAAACACCTTCACTAGGAGCCTTAACTAACAGGCTGCTCATGGTGTTAGCAATGTCCTAGCACAGCCACCAGCATGTTGGGAGCTGGTGCAAAGCTAAGGCCTGGACAACAAAAAACCACTTACTAATTTAGAAGAGAGGACAGAGGACTGAAATTTGGAATTATATTTCATAATAACAGAACGCTCTTTAAATTATTGCTAAGCAGCCCTTTTAGTTTTTCGTCATATTTTCTTAGCATTCACTAAAAATGTTAATTCTTTGATGAAATTATCTCATTTTCACAGCCATAATCGGTGTATTTTCAGTGTCCTGCCAACAGTTAGTTACTTCAAACACTGCAAAAGCATTTGGTTAGTGTAGGGGAGGAGGGGCCATTTATAACAAACAACCTGGGCAGTTACCTTCTGGCCATGCATAGGGTGGGAGATAAATGGGTGCTTCCCACGCTGAGAAATCCTTTTGTCCAAAGACTAATGTGGATGGCAGTGACAGGAGGAAATTCAAAAGAAGCCTATAGTGCCCCAAAATCATGAGTGTTTGAAACAGGCTGGAATTAGCCTCCTTTGGGTTCTCTAGCAGTGTGTGTATATCAGTGCCAGGTGTTGTCTTGCTGTGGTGGCTCCGGAGAGAACGGCCAGTATGAGGCTCTGGGGCAGGATGTGAGCAGAGGACACAACTGGACACATACTGAGGACTCTGACCCAGGCTGATGTGCTGTGTCATTGCACAGACGAACTGAACTGTTGCCTTGGGACTACATGGTGTTCTGCTCAGGCTCACTTTGAACACCAGCTACAGGATTGCTCCCAGGAGATGGATCAATGATTGGCTTTTAAAATGAAATTCAATATCTTTGTGAGAGCTTAACATTCTCCCATTTCTTTTGATGAACTGTTCCAATGTTTAATTTTCTTCCTTAGGGAGGTGGCCTGGCTTCAACTTCCAGCAGCTGTACTATCTCATGCTCTTGTCTGTCAGACTGAAAAACCTCTTTATTTCCCACACTGAGTGAGTACCTGTTATCCATGGCAAGCGACCTTCATAGCTTCTTTCTGACTAGACTGATACAGTGTGCTTTTCAATCAACACATCACAGGGCTCCCTTCTTTTATGAGTCTGTCCTCTTTTAAGATTCTCCCTTGAGCCTCATGCAAGGTTGAAGAGTGATTGTACACTGTTAATTACTCTGTGGTAATTGAGTAATTAATTACCATACGTACTGATTCTTTGTTGCTGGCTCTGAATCAGCTATTATGTTGCTTAGAAGTGATGCTGATTCACCCTTTTTACAATATCTAAACGTTAGCTATGACAAATTTGTGAAATATGTGAGCAGCTATCTTCTGCATTTTTTGCCATTTGCAAAAAATTAATTCCTAATATATCATTCATTAGACTATACTACGATCCAGTAAACTCTGGCTACATTCTTTAAAACCATTAGGTGTAATTTTTCTGGGTCATATGATTTCATGACCTGAAACTGTCTCTCTTCCACATCACTTTTGCTATCTGTAAAACATAAATAGATACAAATTTCTCTTCAACATGTAAATTATTTTGTATTTCAGATGTATCACTAGGCTACAATCTTTTTGTTGGCCTTCATATAAAAAAAATGTTTAGTTTGCTAGCTTAGAGTTACAGGGTTACAGGGTTTTTTTGTAAATTAAATTTGTAAATTAAGAACTTGCTTTGTAAATTAAAATAAATGTTTGTAAATCAATTTGAAAATTAAATTCTGTTAATTAAATTTTGTAAATTAAATGCCATCATTCAAGTTGCGTGACATACTTGCCAAATATCATCAACAACAAGTATGGTGTCAGGTAACAGTCTTACGGTGTTCCAGGATAGGTTTAAATAGAATATATTAAGCATTTCTTCAAAGAGAGTAGGTGGTCAAGCATTGGAACAGGTTGCCAGGGAAGTGGTGAGGTCCCCATTCTTGGAGATATTTAAGAGACATGGTGCTGAGAGACATAGCTTAGTGATGGGGCTCAGTAGGTGAGGCTGGCGGTTCGTCGAAGTTGATGATCTTGAAGGTCTTTTCCAGCCTAAATGATTTGATGATTCTGTGATCTTTTTCTTCTTTGTCACTGAAGTCTCATATAAAACTAAAAGCATATATTGCTGCCATGTATTTTCTTTTTTTTTATTTCAAGTTTTTCATGGCTATCTTAGTGTACTTCACAGCTGATGTATTTAACAGGAGCTATGGAAAATATTTTGGGATGTGTGTGTGAATGTATTTGTGAACAAACATCATCGAATGGGAAGAGAAAAGGAACTGAAAAAAAGTATTATGTTCTGTTGTTAGTATCTCTTCAAATTAGTTCGGTGAAGGGAAAAAGAATGGCAATTTCTGCACATGTTAATTTATAGTCAATGAAAGTGCAATTGCCATCAGTACTTCTACACAAGGCCAACATAATTTAAATGCTATAGCAGTCATATGGTTTAATGTTGGTCGTGAAAGGAAAATAACATTTAAGTTGACCACAGCACTCAACAAACCTTGACCGAAAATCACAGGTTTGTGGGTCTTTTGAATTTTTCCATTCTCTGTGGATTCAACACAATTTATAGAATAAGAGTCTCAGGTTATATTTATCTTCAAAATGGACTCTTTGTCTCAGCACTCAAGGTTGTAAAAATAAGTTTAAAGTGTGGCCATCAAACTTGTTTTCATCTTTTCTTGCCAAAACAACACTTTCCTCCTTACCAAGGACAATAAAAGTTGTCCAGTCCCTGATCAGTTTTTGGTGGCCCAATCCCTTGCAGGCATTTTCCAGTAACAAAAGCAAAGCTAAATCCACAGTGACGGTGATAACATAAGCAGTCTGCCTTTGAATGACTACCTAGTGTTCAGAGAATTTGTCCAATACATGACATCTGGTTTTTACTCTTTCTTCACCATGAGGGTGAACTGAACTTGCTTTCTGAGCTCCCAGTAGAATATTCTACCAAGCCATTGTAGAAGGCTACAAAGTTTGTCAGGCGTGATCTCCCATTTGTAAATCCGTTCTTTATAGACTCAGTCAGCCTCTTGATTTTCATATGTTTGAAAGTGCTTGCTCCACCACCTTCCCAAGAAGTAAAAATGAGGCTGACCATGGCATCTGTAATTCCTCAGATCTTTCTTCTCGTCCTTCTTGATGATAGGAGTGACATTTGCTTTATTGCAATCTCTGGGATACTCTCCTGATAGCCACGACCTTTCAAAGATAATCAACAGTGGTCTTGCAATGATATTGACCACTCATGGATGCATCACATCAGGCCTCATAGACTGTGTATGTTGTGTTTGTTTAAACATTCACTAACATGGTCCTCCGCTCCCAAGGGTAAGTCTTCCTTTCTCCAGATTTCTGAAATGGTCTTCGGGGCCTAGGATTTCTGAAAGCTAGTCTTACCAGTAGACAGACACATTCAGCAGTCCTACTTAGATTCAGCTAGTTAGTTTTGTACGCTTTCAGCTTGGTGTTCTAGAGTGCTAAAAACTGACAGCTCCAGAAGTTTTAAACTACATTTTAAATACTTACCTGTTTTCTAATTCTGCAAGTAGCATTCAGTAACATTTCCTGAAAGTTTTGATATTCCTGCCACTATTTTCAATTAAACACCTCAAATACTTACCAGTACCCTGGTGCTTTGCAGCTCATCCTAAAGTGCTAAAGAGCTATACAAACACATATCCCCTCTTTACTTTGCGTACATAGGGAAACAGTTGATCACAGCATGAACTGATGATTGAGCACATGGTGGAAAGGTGTGACTGGCCTAGGGAATACTGATAGACCACTTGCACCTGCGACAGGAAGGGGTGGACCTGGGGCGGGGTTGCCCCAAACTTAAATAAGGGCCAGTCAGGCAAAATGGAAGCAGCCTGAGAGAGAAGATCAGAAAGCTGAGAGATCAGGAGCTGAGGAAGCAGAAAATGATGTGGAGCCGAGACCTTAGCTCCAGGTGGAACAAGTGGTATGGTTCTGAGTTTGGGACTTTTTCCACTACAGCATAGAATGGGTCTTACATATCAGAAAGATATGTTCTGTATACTTGTGCATCTATAATTAATGATAATTTGTAGGACTTTATAAAGAAACAAGTAATGAAAAAACAGATAGGATTCATACATTTATTTCAAGGTAACTCTCAAAGGCCTTTTTCAAGACTTGGTCCACCAGTTTATACCACACCAGCAGGCTATGCTCACAAAAGAATACAGATTGGAGGTATTTGCGTATTCTGTACACCTCCACTCATTTGGGTTGTGTTTGAGGATGAGATAGGCAGAGAGAAAATCTAGAATGTGTTCCTAAATGTGGTGTTCAGTAGTGGTAAGATGAATGTGGGACTTCCTGTTCCATGTTTTTTTAAGCACAACTAAGTAGCTCAGGACATTAAGAAAGGTAGCCATCCTGACATCTAGAATTGTTTTTCTGGTTGGTCTGCTGCGTCTGTACAACTGGAAAATAATTCTCTCAATGCAAACTAGAAGCAGAAAAAATGAAAAGAATAAATTATGTTCCTATAGATCAATTATATAATAATCTATTGCAGCAAATTATTAAAACCAGAAACATCAGTGAACAAATGTTACAAAATGTTGAAATATTCCTTTTCCTATTTTGTTTTACTGGCAATTTGTTACTGTATCTCCACAGTATGCACTGCATTGAAGGAATATTTACTTTTGATTAAACAAGCATTTTTGAACTTTAGTCCAACATGATCTTAATTTAAGGTTGACATTTCCATTTTCCATAAAATCTTTTTGTAATTAGATCTATTGTAGGAAATAATTACTTTTTCCTTTTTACTACATATAAGATACTGTATAATTATTTCTAAAAATAAAAACTTATGTGGATTAATGTTTTTGGAAAGGTCAAGGACTTTATTCCAAAAGTATTTTTGAAAACATGTAATTTATAGAGTACCTTATTTCTCAAGGCACCTTATTTCATTCTTATGTCTCAAATGACTTCCAAAAGAGAGGGCAATTATTTCTCAGAGATTAATAGAATATTTAATGATCAAAAATTTCTCATACCAAAATGACTGTGGTTATAGTGAAGGGATATTAGGAGTGTCTGCTTCATCCAGGACTCCTCCTGCCCAGCCACAAGAGCAGCTGCTACTTCCCTGTTTGCTGGTTCAACCAGTAGCAAAGCTGAACACCTACCAGAGACACACAGGACATTACAGGACCTGGACACAGGCAGGTACACAGGCTGAGTGCTGCCTTCAACAGCACCTACAAATAGGATTTGCAAGAGGCATAAGCCCTCTTCCTCTTGGGCTGGCAGAGGCAGGAGGTCACTGGTGCAGGCGCACACACAATACTCTGTAGGTTCACAAGCACGTTCTACTTTATGGATCCCTTGCACGGTCCCTTTGTGTGACTGATACCCCCAGCCAGACCCCTCTTACCACGCTTCTCAACCCCGTTGGTCCTCTACTTGCCAGCTGGTCCAGCTTGGTGCTTGCTGCAGACGCATACACTTACACACTCATCCCACAGGTCCCCTCAACTGCCGGAGTGGGCACTCCACCTGGCTGGTACCCTTGTCCAGAGCCAGATCTGAACACACAATGGTAAGGTAGTTAAGGAAGGGTTTAATAAGAAGACAGGACAGGCTTTGGTGTTCAGACACAGAGCTCAATCAGACAAGTGTACTGGCTGACTCCATTTTACATATAGCTGGCCCTTTTAAACCCCTTTCTCTCTGTTCCCTCCTTCCCCTCTGCTCTTGTGTATTACCTCATCAGTTTGTGTATTTCTACCAACACCCCCCATCACTCTCAAGCCTCAGATCTGCAAAGTCCAGCTGGCTTGCAGTTCATTGATAGCCCACCAATTACTGTGGCTAATGAGGTTTGTTTCTTGTCTTTGCCTCCTTTATGTTTGTCTGTCATGTTTGTGTCCCTGTATGTCCTTGTTTCGAGCTTCCTTCGTTTCTTATTATTCTCTTTTTGCAGTGAAAAGGTCCTTGACCACGCACCCTGAGAGGAGCAGATACTCTCTCCTTCCATACAGTCTTGTTGCAACGAGTTGGCTGGATAGCATGTCTACTCATTGCAAGCTTCAAAGAGAAAGAGTCCAGAACAGTGAGCTGGAGTTTAACTCTACTGCAAGGTATGATACTAATTATAAAAGTATGTATTTAATTTACTAGTGCCAAGTATTCTAGGTGCTTACATACACAAAAGGAAGCCCCTGTCTTGAAGTGATTATTACATTTAAATAGAAGGTAAATGAGGTAATTACAAAAAAGACTCACTTCACTGAAGCAGGGTTAATCTTTCTAGGGGTGTTCTTTCCTTGGTAAATGAAATAGTATCATGGGAAGGCTATTCAGACTTTTTCCTAACTCCCCTAGAGGAACTTCTCTTTCCTGCTGGAGAAGGGGCCTTGTAAAATTAGCCCTATGAGACTAATACCCACTACCAGGTCAATCAACTTCAGCAAAAAATGATCTGATCGTTATTCTCTATGCTCTCCATTTATATGTCACCCTACATTTGCCAGTGCAAAGGTTTGTAGGCCTGGAATGAACGTCTGACGTTTTACATGGTCTGACAGTGATAGGACAAAGGGGAATGGTTTTATACTAAAAGAGAGGAGATTTAGATTAGATATTAGGAGGGAACTCTTTCTCAGACAGTGGTGAGGCACTGGAGCAGGCTGCCTAGAGAAGCTGTGGGCGCCCCATCCCTGAGGCGTTCGAGGCCGGGTTGGATGGGCCCTGGGCAGCCTGATCTGGTGGGTGGCAGCCTTGCCTATTGCAGAAGGTTGGGACTAGGTGGGCTTTAAGGTCCCTTCCAACCCAAGCCATTCTTTGATTCTAAGTTTAAAAGCATACCTTCTTTCTTAGAGCATTTTTCCATTCTCTGTTGCCAAAAGACAGGACTAAACAGTACCAGGGTCCTAATCTGGGTGCTGGAAGGGTCCGTGCAGACTCATCTTGGTGTGTATATCGTCACCGAGTCCTAGGTAGAGCCTTTGTGAGGAAACACATCCACATCTGCCTGTCTTCTTGGCATGGTTTCTCTTCTGAGGAAGGCAGAATTAGAGCATGCTGGTGCATGCTTCAATTCTGATCAGCACAGACATCGTTTGGAAGTAGTCTCAGGCTCTTGCATTTACAAATACCCTGATTCAGCCTTGGAAGGAACCTCCCTCTTCACTAGGTGGGAAATTGATGTGACTAATCTACCAATGTAGTTTCCTAACCCACAGCCAGACAGTGTGAAAGTTGCCCTCCATTGCCTAATTAAGTATACACTTTCTATTTGCCATCTTTTGAAGCAGGTCATGTTATTGTGATTGTGTTCAGATTCAACATGCTGATGATTCTGCTGTATTTGCTCTCAGTCTGTTCTGGAGTCTTAAAATAATTCACACCTCTGAAATTTATTGGATTAAACTGTAGGTTAACGTGAACTTCTGGTAGAGCAACAGAAGTTACACTTGACTACATCTGTTTTCTGTGCAGAAATCTTTCTGTGAAAAAATCAACCGTATCTTCCTGCTATATTTGGCAATAGAAGTTCAACAAGCAAAGGAAATTGCTTGTTTTAAGTGCTGCATTTCTTATACTAGTCATTCATTCTCACAAGGGATAACCCTTTAAACCTTTTTTTTTTTTTCTAGAAGCAGCATTTAAACATATGTCTACATTCAAAATTTCAGTCCAAACCATTGCTTGGAGTACCCAAACCTCATGCCTGAACTTACTGGGAGCCTCTCTCATTTCAGCTATGAAATTTTCAGTGTGTATTGGTTTTGGTCAGTAGAATGCTCCAGGTTTTGTCAATCTTAGAAACTTGGTACCATCTTTACATGAGGATCCATCCAGCAAAACAATGCTTGAAAACTTACATCCAGTGAGGGAACCCATATGACAGGCAATTAAAGAATACTCTTTAGCGCATATCTACAGAATTTGTCTCCTTGAACAATCAATTACATTGAAACAGGAAGTTTTGTTAATCACCAAGGAATGGAGACGTTGCTTTATTCAGAATGAGAGTTTTTAACACTGAGCTTCTATTTGGCAGGGTATTGTCCTAGAGAGGGATTCTTCTGCCCAGAGGTAGAGCTGGACCACTGCAGCAAAATAACTCATAGTGGAGTGTATCGAGGAGCAGAGGAATATAATGACTGCTTCAGGTCATCTCAGAAGTGAAATCTGTGCCCTCTGTTCTGATAGCAGGCACCATCACCACCACTTGTACTTTTAAGAATGCTTTTAAGAATTCTCTTTTTAAGTGTTAAAATAGACATCTCATTTGAAGAGTCTGGACTCTCTAACTTCTCAGTAGGTAAATGGGGAATCTCACATTGGTGCTTTAGTTCATTTCAAGGATGTACTTTAAAAGATAATTCCGGAACCTTCCTCACTGGCAGTGATTTGATTCACATCATGCGTACGCAAACTCAATTAATTTTGGATGGGACTGAACTGGAAGATGCTCTTCAGATACACTTCGGGCACTAGTGAGCACTCGGTTACAGGGGCCAAGCCAACCTACTTCTAGGGAAAGCCTTTTCAAACATAGTGTGAATGTCAGATCATCTGTACCAACTGTTTTGCTTGATGAATTGGCTCTTAGTGGACTGTCCTACTTGCAATTGTAGACAGATCCAAAATAATTTCTGGCTTGGCTGTCAAATTCCAGGAGAGACAGATTTCAAGACCATTTCATTTTCATGAGTTGTCTCTCAGGTAGCTTTAGGCATTCTCTCAGTCTGAGTGCAGGGTTGTTTTTTTTTTTGTTTCTTCATTTCTTTTTTTCTTTCTTCATTTGTTTGTTAAACTAGCTATTTTCTGACATCTGTATTGGGATACAGAAAAGGTGTTGAATTTTAGCTTTCATGTGATGGGCTTAACTTATAGGGGCTTAAACTGACAGTTGTGCTTTGCTCAAATAATAGTCCCAAGATTTGTAGCCCTTTATCATGTGTTTCTCAATTTTCTAAATAGCTACGGTTTTCTGCATTTGTTTTTCTGATTGAACTCAGTAACATTGGAGGACTCACTTAAAATCTGTTATAAATAAGTTCTAAATAGAAGTCTTGTACAAAAACTTTCATAGAGAGTAACTTGTGAATTAAGATGCTAATAAGTACAATAAGAAATCATTTGACCAGAGATATTAAAAACCCCACAGAAAATCCAATCTGTTACTTCATGTTTTTTTTTAATTATCATTTTTTGAAGACAAAACAACACCTTTGAAGATAAAAACAACAAAAGGTTTTGATTGAATGTCAGAATGAGGTCAGTGTATTTTTATCAAAGCCTCTGCAATGATTCATCTAACTGCTGGCTTCCTACTTTCTTGTCCATCGTATGCTATCAGATATTAAAACAAAAACAGCGATCAAAATGCCCTTTTATTTTGCCAATCACATTTTGTGAATGCAGGATGATTTCAGAAAATCTAATTCCCAAATATTCGTAATTTGACATAGATTTCTATTTATATTGTTTACAGCAAAATGACTCAATTTTTCTATGTCAACTTAAGCTCCTTAGTAATGATCCAATTGTAAGTCAAAATGTAGATGTTACCTCTTAAACAAAAGGATAATATTTCTTGTAATTACATACATCTGCTCTATAAACCTCACACAAACAAAATGACTGCTTTCTTTTCCTGTCTGCTAGTTCATTGGATTAATAAGCCTTCACAAAATAAGAGTTGTGCCCTACGAAATGTTCTTTCAAGGAAGTAAATTCTTCCAATATTTGCATGTGTTCATTCTGTATATTAACTATAAATTTCCATCCAGGAAATCTTCTCCTCACTATATATGTGCGTGTGTGTCTAAAAAAGTATAAACAAATCTATGCTGTGTCACCTGCATGTGCTGCACAATAAGTTATTCAATCTCCAAGCACGTGAAATTTAAGTTTACCATTTCAGAGACATGTTCCAATCTCATGAAGACTGTAACTTTCTTAATGCATATAGATCTTTGGAATTATGTTGGATACGTATTTTTGTGAAAAGAATATGTAAAGAGTCAGATTTAACCAACAGTTTACAAGGTTTGGCAGCTGGAATGAAAAGCATTTCTCCTGTTCAATACAGAAAAAAACAGGAACTAGTCATGGGCTGGAAGTATACCTGCAAAATGTAGCAGTGGTTATTTCTAAGTACTGCATCCTCCTTTAAGCTGCTATTAATTACCAGAATTCTTGCTGATATTGCAAATTCTACCTGCAAGTAGTGCTTGGATCTTCAGCCCTTCAAAATTCACTCTGTCATGGGTTCTTTGGCTAAAAATACCTCAACTCTGTATTAATCAGCTTTTCTGGCTTTTTGAATATTTAAACTTCGGGAAAAAAAGTGAAAACATTTTTAAATTTTCATGTGATTTCTCATTCTTAGTACTTTTCTACTTTTTCCTTACGTATATTGTGGGAGTAAAGCTAGCATGGTATATTGGAAGAGTACTATATATATAATTTATTTCTATCAGGTAGTAAGTTTGTTAGCATGTAAGGATGTGGCGGTTGTTTTCCTCCGTGCAAAATTATGTTCCCATTTGTATCTATGCAACTCCACATTCATTGAACTGGGGTCTGATGTTTAGTCTCTGAATTAATCTACCTAGTTGTTTGAACAATCTGAATAATCCAATATTTTAAATGGAAAATGTTTTCTTTGATTATTTAGCATTAAAATATGAACAGTCAGTTCTCTAATTCATATACAGAATGGAGAAAAAATGCTATATGTTACTGATGGAATTTCTACATATTAATGCAACCCTCCTACAACATGTACATAACCAAGAATTATTTTTTGTAGAAAAACTGTGGATAACCTATTTCATAGTATGCAACAGCTATTCTCTAAATTATTAGCCTGTAAGGATAGCAGTTAAAAACAGCTCTATGATGAGATCAAAACCCCCATAATATTAGCCCATAGAAATGGATGAAAAGATTACTATTAAAACACTGTAATTATAGGTGCTGCTTAGAACACAAATTTCAAAAACATCATACCATTAAGCTATTTAAAGTGATGTATGAAAAAGTACAATTATTAAAGGAAAAGATAAATATCATGTGGTTATGCTAAGTTTAGAGGTCAGACACATTAAGGGTCTGATGGTACATATTTGTTAATACTGGTTGAAAGAAACAAGCAAAGTCTAAGCCATACAATATTGCTTAGTAACTTTTACAAGTGAGTACTATTTTCAGGTTTTCTGAGAAGTTCTTTCCCAATCATTTTACTAAAACTTAAGGATCCCCTGGACAGAGGCTTAACAAGTCACTCCTGTTGGCTCAGTTCTACCTTAAGTCACCTAAGACAATGAAACAAACTCTGCCTATGGGATTTAGAATAGATATCACCAATAATTATGCCTCCTGTAATTTGCTTTTGGTGAGGACAGACTGCGAAAGTGTTTCCACTAGCAGAGAATGCAATCATGTCCATTGCGCTACTTCCTTATTTATCTCTTGCTCAAGGATAAGAGCTGAAATAAAAGAAAACACTGCACAAGGGAAAATGTGAGGGGGTACGTTCTCTTGCTTTAACAGCAGTCCTTACTCAGACAAAACACAAAGTCAAAATGTCAGCCATTGATGCCTTGTAGTCAATGGGAACTGAAGTAGATCTTTCAAAGATTTTAAGTTCCATATGAAAACTACCCTTCATTCTGTGATTCTTCACTGAAGAATCACCACATTTTAAAGTCTTTAACAAAACACAGCTCAGAATGTCTTCGACTTTCTTAGCTACAAGTGTTTATTTCTGCCTAATGGCCAAATTGTCATCCACTACATTTTTGTTGTCCAGGACATTTTGCTGACAAACAGCTTTCCATCTGATCAGCTCCAAGCCTGTTGATCAGCTCCAAGCCTGTACTGGTCCATGGGATTGTCTCTCCAGGTACACCTGAATTTTTGATAACCTCTTCCAAGCATCACCATATCTACTTTAGTTCTTCGTTCATTCTTGTAGTAGCAAAAGGAATGCTAATTCTTTCAGTGCTTCTTTCAGAGGAAGAAGTCTCTTACTTGGGTACCTTACCTTGTTTAGGTAAAAGTGGAGCTACTTTGTTCTAACATCATGGAAAAATCATGCAGATTTAATGTACTAAATGCATACATAAGGCATAAATCTACTAAACTGAAGGCTTTTATTTGAGTCAAATTTGCACTTGCTTTGGCAATGAAATTCACTTTGAGGCCTGTATAGAGAAGAGATTGGACAAGGCAGCTTGACACAGCTCATACTCTCTTTTCCACTATTGTACCATTGACTTTGATGTGCCATCTCTGTCTTTCTCAAACTTGGTTTAATTTTGTCTCACCCTTGATCTCCCTTCTCCTCATTCCCCTTTGACTACTGCCAGTGGCAAGGTGAGAATATGCCACTACGAAGCCTCAGTCTAAAAAACACTGAAGCCCCAGAAGTACCTGTCTTTGAACCCACAAGGATAGAAACACTTCCTATAGGGTCTAAAGCCCAATTATCTTCCCAGTTCCCTGCCATGACATATATAGTCCTAGTGAAACAACCTATGCACCTTATCGTTCAGAACTTCATTGATAAAAGGCTGAATACAGAGAGCATCCATTTGGCAGTCAGTCACCAGCAGCATTCACCAGGACTCAGCCTTGGGGCCAGTTCTGTTTAACACTTTATGTAACACTTTAACACTTTTTCTATTTAACACTTTGATGATCTGCATGAAGGGATCGAGTGCACCCATATTAACTTTGCAGATGACACCAAGTTAGGCAGGACAGTTGGTCTGCTTGAGGGTAAGAAGGCTTTGCAGAGGGATCTGGAGAGGCTGGATCAGTGACCTAGTCTGATCACATGGAATTCAACAAGGTCAAATGCCAGACTTTCAGAGAGTATAATAAACTTCAGTGGAAAATATGATTTGGTTAAAATCATATCTCACATAGCTAACTCAGATGTTCTGTAATATTTGTTTTAGAGCTATTACTACTGGAAAAATTTGTTGGTTTTTGTTGTTGTTTTAACAGACAAATCTGAAGTATTTACCTGGCTCTTATGACAGCTGACAATAGCAGCAATGAAGGCTCAGTGAGCTGTAAAACAGAATGTGGGATGAGTAATTTACTGTGCTGGAGTCTGAAAGTGGGTCTTGAAGGTGGGATGGTAGCCTGGGAAACGCGTGGCAGCATGTCATCATGTGCAATGCTTAGCCATAACACCTCGCTTTACTTGCTTAAACAGACATAGAAGCTGGCTGAGGAATATGCACATGAGAATGTTTTCATGAGATGTAAATTTGTTTTCTTACAGCTCTTCCAGACTTTCTAGAGCTCGGATTACTTCAGATGTTGATTATGTAGTCTGCAGTTTAAAAAATGGACTGCACCTGGATGTGAAAATGAGCATTTGGGACAATACAGGCGTTGTTCAGGTTATGTAAAATATGCAAACAAGAAGCGAGTTCCCCACATATTGGAGACAGCTGTGCCATTTGTAGGTATCTATTGGTCATAAATGATAACCAACAACTTTTAAATTAATTACTACTTAATTATTCTTTTACAGTTTTCTGTAAAATGAATCTGTCTGCATTCCTGATATTATTGATGAGCTATTATCTAGAAAAATCAGGGGGTGAGTGACTGAATCAGTAAAGAAGTATCTTTGAAAGACTGAATTTTTATCAAGTCTGATACAAAAGTATTTTTTCCAATGTTTCCTATTAGATATTTGATTATTTATGCCTTTAAATTATGCCTTTAAATTATGCTTTTCGCTTTTAAATGCAAAATACATTTAATGTGGTGTAGCTCTTAGAACAACAGAATGCATATAAAAACCTTAGGACTACATTCAGAATATCTTTTCCAGATTCCCCAGCAGGATGATTCAGAGCTTCTAAATTTAACATTTTAGATCTCTATTTCAAATAAAGGCAATGGAAAGAGACAAAGGAGGATCAGAACACTAATTCTCTAGATGAAGGTGATTTCCAACAAGGCAGTGCTCACTTTTCTGTAAGGTAGCAGAAGAGCAGAAGCAGATAACACAGTTTTAAAGAAGCTTGATTACTGAAATACCTCTGAAGTAAAAAAACTTGACTTCATTTTCTGTCTGTCCCAGGGAAATTCAAATCAACATAACTGACCTCCTAGGGAGTTCCTAAATGTTCTGCTGCCCACACCCTACTGGAATTGGGTTAACATGCAGTCCAGAATTTGACATTAGAATGGGTACCAAAAGAAGGGACCTTCTGGAAATCTCCTTTCTTCTTTGCAATTTATCATTGGAAAATGCTGGAGGAACAATAATGCTACCAATGACTTTAAGCACATACCAAGATTTCTCTGATACAGTCCAACACTACAACAACTAATTCTGGAACTATTATATGCGTACATTGATGAAATGTGTTCTAATCTACCATTTGGAAAAATGGAAATAAGAGCCAAGAAGATAGTGTGAAACTGTGCATCAGGAATGTGATAAACTGTAAAGGAATTAAAAAAAAAAAAGTAAAAAGTAGAATCTGTTTGGATCCAAATCAATCTTGAGAAAAATCACATTTTGCAGATAAATGCTTGTATTCCATTACAGGATTGGTTTCAAGAAAAAAAAATGTATAATTTTGTTAAAGAGAGAATTCTGTACTCTTTATGGGATTTTCTAATCTGAACCATATAGAGTTATTGATATGAATTGATATGATTAGGTACTCATGAGAAAATATCCTATTTCAAACTTTGTTCTAGAAGGCAGTGGGAGTTTCAGTGAAGACTTGACAATAAATACTTATGTTCAATTGACTCAAACTAAATATAAATAAACACCTAAAACATCAAATCTATGTTGATTTGGTTTCGTTTTAATTTGAGGGTTTTTTTTTTTTTAAATCTTCAGCTTTTATAAGCAAGAAATTGTAGCTAAGGGTTTGTATCTGTGTTAGAAACATTTTTAAAATTGAAGACACGCTTTAAGATCAATCCATCCTTTTCCTACCATCGACCACAGGTTCCTATCCCTTTCCCTCTTCACCTCTTCATAGAAGTTGGAGATACCATTCCTTGTGTCTTTTAAGCTGGTAACTTACTTTGTTCTAGACTGGATCTGTAAAATGACATCATTAGGAAAAAAATAGTCATTTTGTTTTTGTTAAAAGATTCACTGAAGCCAGCTGGGGTCAGGCTGCACAGAGGCTTAGCCATAACATGGCATACAGAATTTTTTTAAGCAGAATATAAAACTTTATGATGCTTGTAGCTTATATCAATAGGAAAAGACATTGAAGCTCTATGTCTCCATAAATGAAAAGCCATTTCATATAGAGTATTAGAAATAAGTAAAAGCCTAAAAGCATTAAGGAGAAAATACAAGTTACTGAAGAAAGCTGAGTAGCTACTTGCAAAATGCAATGAATCACAAACTGTACATTCAAAATGCATAAAGGAAACCAAAAACCCCAAACAAACAAAACAGACAAAATAAACAGGAAAGTAGAACTGGTCCTACATTGAGAAGAAGGAAGATAATGTAGGCATTGTGCCCAAACAAAGGAATATTTTGTCTCAATTTTCAGTGAAACTAACATTGTAAATTATTGGACTGTTACTGGGAATGAGGCTACTGAATTTAAGGAAAAAACGTAGATAAGATTGTTACATTCTTTGATCTCTGAACTATGAAAGTAGCAAATGAAGTTAATAGCCAAATAATTATGATCTTTAATAAATCTATCAATTTTGGATTTATGCTGCGTGAGGTTAATACAACATCCATTAGTCTAATGTCAAATTTTCAGAGCAAGTTATAGAAGACGGGCTTCAGTGGATTTGGCTATAGATAAACAAGTGTCTGAGCCAGAAAAATGAGCACAAGGAGCCCAAGCTTTGCCTAATCAAAAGCCTGATCAGAATTCCATGTCATGAGCCCATCTTTAATTGAAATTGGCCTCAACAATGATTTTAGAAGGAAGAGGGCAACTGAGATTAGGATGTTTAATTGAGAAACATGAGATCAATAAGATCAATAAGCATAAAATGCTCACATACCAAAAACTACTCAATAGAGAAAGAAGACAGTGTGACCACAACGAAGACAGAAGTAATCTCAGGAATAATTAGAGAAGTAAAGAATTTTTTTAAAGGGACACTACTAAGCAATATTTCAGAACTTAAAAACATATTGGCTGTGATTAGTGTCCTCCAGGTTTAGAGCCCATGACTTTGTTTTCATTAGAAGTCAAAATTAGTTTCCAGAACAAAGAGTTGCTTTTTTTTCCCTGCCTATTGACTACTTTTTTAATATTTTAGCATTTGTGAGAGGTTCCTAAAGATACTAAGCTCAATTTCTGGACTCCAACCAAGTCATGGAAATACACAAGGTTAAAGATTGAGTGAATAACGAGCTCTTTGTACCATAGTATTTCTGAACATGCACAGTGCCTGATTTGGATCCTGTAGGAAAATCTGACTGATGATGAATGTGCCCAGCGACTTTGAGCTAAGTAGTTCTGGAGCATGAGATTTCTAGATTGGTTTTCTGGGCATTAACCTCTACTTTCTACACTGAAGTTACCCAGCAAGAACAAAAAATATCATTCAAGGATGTCAAATGCCATTAGTACCATTATACACAGAATTTAGTTTTAAAATAGCATTGAATGCACACTGTGAGCTGGTCAGGATTTGTACCAAGATCTCAGAACTAGCAAAAATATTGAAATAAGCAAAATAATGAGTAATATCAGTGTCTCCAGAGGTTGAAAACATTTCTGTCTCTTTGTTCAAAATTTGAATTCACCAGGAACTCCTGTGATCCCTCACATTTTTCATATCAGCCTAGTTTGGCAACCCTTAGACATCAGAAAGGGGCTTTGAAACAGTTGCTATATCAATTTCTTTTTATCTAACAATAGCTGACCTTATTAGATGTTTTCCAGCATAATTCAAAGCAGGTCCCTAGCAATAATGACAGTTTAAGGATGTGCCAAACAATAATGATTTGTGTCTCCTATTGTGTCAGCATTGAATACTCAATGAACTAGGTTCAATGGACAGGTAACTGCTCTTCCTCCCTGGCCATCATCTCTTGTTAACGTAGAGGAAAAACCTACTACTACAAAGTAGTCTAGTTTAAACAAAGTTAGTACTTATTCTATGAAACCATCTGCTAGCCAAATTTCCATTTTTATCTTCTGCATATGCCAGATATGTTGGTCTTCCATTCCTTTGTTTTCCAAAATAGAAAGACTTTTTAAAACTAAAGGCTAGTATACTCAATGCTATAGCCAGCACCTATTCCATTGCTTCAGCAAAAAGCATTCTGTTTTCATATAGTGCAGATCACTGTTGGATGTATAGACTGTTCATTTCCTAAGTCTCTCATTCTTCTTTTTATGCTAATTCCAGAAATTCATTCTTTTAAGAAGATACAAGTATTAATGAAATTATTTGAAAGTACCCATATGTTCTCAAGTTACTATAAGGTACCTTGAAAATAGGACTCCATAAAGTACTAGAAGCTAACTTCTTCTTTAAAGCAGGCAAATGTATACATATGCAGTTGATGTTGTTTTTATTTATTCATCTATTTGTTCGCTTGTTTGTAACATAATTCCCTGCCAGCTACCTCTGTGTCACTTTTAACTCACTGTACTCATGACACACTTTTGGGAAGCACACTCAGAAACAAACATTGCAGTTGGCACGGAACAGATTATTTGTTCCCCTGCACTTCACCTGAACAGCAGCTATTTCTTGATATGGAAATTTTAAATTTTAAATTGTAAATTTGTAAAGCATTGCCTCTACTTATAAGTCAAGAAGGAATCCTGCTATATTAATGAACAAAAATAATCAAAGATTTGCAGGCATATTGGAAGTATCTTATATTTTCCTCAACTCTTCATTTTGCTACCATCTTATTTTTTCTTCCTTGCCCTTCATTGAGAAAAAGATTTTCACTGTAGGTAGTGTTCTATGCTCAGGAAACTAGCAGACCATAGGTCTTCTCAGGTCATTGTCAGTCATGGATATGTTTAAATTTGTGCCAAACATCCAAATTACTGCCCGTTTTCTCCACCAATCTTTATGGTTAATATGATCTCATTGTTCAAGTGTAGAACAAGTAGAGTGCAGTAGACAAAAAGAATAATGAAAACCTCTCAGACACGAGAGGGACTTACTTATCTTCTTGTTCTGAGCGTATCTGCTCTTATTTTTGCTCAGCTGCCATATTTTCCCTAACAAAATAATTCATTGTCAAGAATATTTTCTAAGCAAAACAATCAAGAAGTAGAAATATGCAACATCTATCAAAATAATTTTTAGCCTCCTTACTCAAGGAATAAGTTACCAGATAGGAATATTCTGTACACATTATTTTACATTTTAAAGAATTAATAAATTTTCAATAATCACAGTATTTTGAATTGGTTTATAAATAATAAAACAGGAGGCATTACTTTTGGAGCAACCCTTGTACATTTGAAGTGCAGCCTGTACCTCTGACTCAATGATTCAAATCTTACAAAATGCAAATATCGATGTTTTATAATAATATAAATGGTCTTTTAAACATAGGTGTAAAGAATTAACAGAAGCCCAAAGAAAATCTCACATTGAAATCTGTGGATTAAAGCGAAGAGAGTACAGCTTTTATGTACACTGCGGAAAGCAGACATTTTAATGTGAATTTGGAGGTACATTCTCCTTAGTACTGCAGTCAGAAATAATATCTCAACAAAATTCCCTGAACAAGGAATCAGCTTGATGACAGTAGAGAGTTTGACACTTGCTTATGAGAAGGATCAGAGTTACGTGTGTCCAGGCCAGGCTGGGATCTACTGATTACAGTTTACTAAGTTAAATATACCAAGAACACCTTTACGTTTTTTGGGCACCTATTCAAGACTCATGCTAGGATAAAAACTTTTTTCTAACTACCTTTAAGTAATTAACAAAGATACTTACGGTCAAAGCACAGGCTCTTCTAGTTCCTTTTAGGGAAGGCTTCTAGACAAGTCTGTCTGCTTTTGATTCTCTAGAGACTTTTCTGCCTTGCTCTCTCCCTCCCTTCTGACCCTAGGAAGATCATCATCCTGACTTACATGCCTCTGTTCAGCATCTAAATCATTTTGGATAACTTGACCATTACTGACATAGATAACAAAATATGTGCTAAAAGGAGGCCATCTATTAAATAGGATCTAGCATCACTGTTCTATCTCTAGGGGTAGATGAGATAAATATGAGAGATGCTCCAAAAGTAATGCCTCCTGTTTTATTATGTTAGCCCACGGTGTCAGAGGTCGATGTTGGTAGTATGGCAGTAGAGGCTGAACCTTACCACCAATATTCTATTCCATTTTGTTGCTGTGTGACAAATGGCAGCAGAGGGGCACTCTGACACAATGGCATCTGACATGGGAGTGCAGATGAAGCAAAGGAGTGGAATCGAATTCCTCCACGCAGAAAAAGTTGCATTCGCTGACATTCATTGACATTTGCTGAACATTTACGGAGATCTATCTAGTAACTTATTCCTTGACTGTGGAGGCTAAGAACTATTTTGATAGACAGACTGATGTTGCATATTCCTACTTCTTGATTGTTTTGCTTCTATGTCTAATATCAAGATAAGAATTTGCAACCTGCTTTTCTCTGTATTTTCCCTAAGTTTCATTTAGAAAATATTCTTGACAATGAATTATTTTGTTAGGAAAAAGTATGGCAGCTGAGTGAAAATAAATGCAGATATATTCAGAACAAGAACAGAAGTAGGTACTTCTCTTGTTTGAGAGGTTTTCATTATTCTTTTTGTCTACTGCACTCAACTTGTTCTACTCTGTTTTTCCTCTACATTAACAAGAGATCAGAATTAGGGAAACTATCAAAATGTGTTTTTGTGCGCTATCTGTTGTAGTTTCCATGGAAACGAATAGGAGGCATTACTTGTGGGGCAAGATTTGTAATTTTGCCACACACCTAAGGCCATTCTGTATCCATCCTGCATGCAGTGTGGAACCAAAGGACTTGTCAGCTCACCTGTCCCAAGATCTCTTAGCAATCCTAACAAGGCTGGCACTACCTAAGCAATGAGTTAGATTTTGTGTTCCACCGAATTCCTCCTTACTGGGGATATTAGTATTATGAACTTTCAAGACAGACACAAAACAAGAGAGTTTCATGATAATAAACTCTTACTAGTTCCCTAACATGCTCCAGAAATTATTCTTGTCCCACAGACAGGTGCCTCAGTGGCCTTCAAGGACAAACAAGTTTACCACGGTTTGTGCACAATCAGTCTGTGAAGCTTGTTTGTACCTAGTGTGGCTACCACGTGAATGGCACAACTATATATATTCCTTCTGGCTTAGGTTCCTAGGGAGAAGTGAAATTTAACACACAATGTTTTAGTTGATACCACCTGTGGGTTCAACTCTTCTGAAATTACCAATTATGTGATCCAAGCCATGAAGAGTTTGGTCAACATCAGGTCCTTTAAAAGTGTTAATTGGCTGATCTGCCAAGAAAACAGCTCTCTGTGGAGGAATTTCTAACCATCAGATGGTGAAAATTTGATACAATTTAGCTATCATCAAACTTGCAACAGCTTTCTTGCATCATGAGTAAGGATAGGAAATGAGCAGCGCATGGATATATTCTGTCCTGAAAGTTGTTATTTTCTGCTGTGAAAGGGAGGGTCTTTGTTCAAGCAGCAAGCTCAATTTAAACAAAATAACATCTACTTCAGCCTTCTTCTATATTACACAGAGGTAACAAGTAGAACTTTCATATATTGATGTCAAGCTATAAAAATTAAGAAGCCATCTCCTAAAGAACTTAGCCAGGGTAGAGATGAGCTGTAGGTTGTGAGAGGTTTCCGTTTGGTTGGAAATGAGCAGACGTGCAGACTCTTCAGAAAAGTGCATGCATACAAAAGAAGAAAAAGACAGGATGAAAAGCAGGCATGCACCTGGGCCTAAGAAGAAGGGAACTCTGTAGGTGCAAAACTGACTGAGAGAGAACTGGAGGAAACTAAAAGCAGGGTCTTGTTCCTCCTCTGCTCAGGAAAAACAGATTTTGTGTGTAGGGTGAAGAATCTAATTTTTATAATTAATTTCTTCTCAAAATGGAAACAGTGATGGGAGTTCCCGTCTACAAACTGACAGCTCTAAAGTGTGATGAATAATGGAAATCACAAAACTCTCACTAGCTTGTCTAGGAAATCAGTTCTGCAAAAATACGTGACTGTCATTCAGTGAATAAAGGAAATCATTTAGCACACATTAGCAGATGTGCTACTGCTTGATTCTTCTTGCTGAAATATAATTCTTCCACCTGCAGCAGAATTGTAAGTGTTGTTTTTTATCATTCTTAAATGACATTAGCTTAATGATGAAGTTAGATCCCCTGAGATCAGATATTTTCCTCCAGCACTACCATTTAAACTATCAGCTATTATTCTTAGATGCTGCTTGCATATTCAAAGGCAATCTGAAAGCTAATTTTTCTATATGCCAGTACAAATGGAAGATAAGGCCAGGTTTCAGAAAGAATATTTAAAAATAAATCTACATTCATGATACGCTCTATATATTGTCAAGTTACATCTATGTTAGTAAAACAGCAATGTCCAAGTTGATTCTCCAGTCCTAAACCGTCTCCAAGACAGGAGGATCCGTTATTCACATACTCTGTTGGGAATATTCCCTCATCTGTTCTACCTCCAGAACTATTCCCAGGAACTCTTTGATAGAATAATTTAGTATGGTTGAAAATCAGGTCAAGAACAATTTTAACTACTTTGTATTGTGGATACTCAAGTTCCAGAGCCTGGACCATGCATTGACGCCAACAATAAGTTTTTTTTCCATGGTGACTTGAGGTGGGATCTTTCTCTGATTTTTATTATAGTTTACCATTTTGAGACTGGATCCTAATGCACAGAACAATTTTTATTTTCAAATGAAATTGAGTAGTGTCTTGTCTGAAATGTGCCTGCCATCAGCATATTGGAAATTTTTCAAATTCTTCTCAAATAGAAAAAATGTGCAAGGTTCCCATGAGTTAGTGACACTTTCTTAAAGCTTTGTATTTAAGCAGCTATAATCATGGGAGAGATATCATTGCTCAGCACAGAAATCCTGTGCATTGAGTTTTTGCTGTCAGCCTAAAATATGGTCCATTTGGGTTTCCTTCCTGATGTTTTTTTAATCCTCTGTTGTCTCTTTTATAAATAATGATTTGAAAAAGAAAAAAAAGTAGAGGTTTTATTTTCTTACCTAGCCCAGATACAGTAAGCCATAAGCCTGTCACTTGCACCCATGCAAGCAGGCTCATTTTTCAGAGTCACCTTGAGAGAAGTTGAAGTGGGGGGAATAACTCTCCATATGCTAAATGTAGCACGTATATCCTCCCTGAGCCTGGAGCTACCTGTTTAGCATTGACAATGTGACTGTTAACAGAACTTCACCTCTGTTGTCCTTTTGGAAAATAAGATACTGAACAATTTCAGGAAAAATGTAGTTTTTAGTGGTTTAAATAATACAAAATTTGAGTTTTTCCATAGCAATCTTATCTCTGATTTTAAAGCCCAGAAGTACATGACTGGAACCAGCACCGTCTCCAGCTGTGCCAGTGCTTCATAAGATGAGGCCTCCCATGGCTGGTTTATTTCGTCCACATCTTCACAAGAGATAAACTAGAATCATTTAATTTAACAGTCCTTCGTTTTCTGCAAGCAATTTAAATACAAGAAATGTATGGATTATAGCACAGATTACAGTACTTATAATTGAAATTACTGCCAAATTAATCTTCTCAAGTGTCTCCCTAGAAACTTCATATGACATCTATTCTGTCAACTAAGAAAAAAATTCTGGAATGCTTGGGCAGTATCCAAACCCAAGTGGTTGTGAGTCAAGACATTTAGAAAGCATCCTGATTTTTCAAGAAGCACTTTTTGGGTACTGCTGGGAGAAGGCAATTCCATGCATTTAAGTAGACCCATTGGCACAACTCTGCAATTCTAGATTCTGGCTTTGAATGGGCCTTGAGGCTGCGATTAAGTGGAATAATATAAAAAAGGCCCTGATCTCTCTCTTGCTCCATGAGCATCGCTGGACTACTCCATAACAAATTTTTTAGTTACAGTAGTTGATCCATCTGATCATACTCAGGCATCCAAGGAAATATTCATATGATGCTGTGACACATTCCTTTCTCCAGTCAAACGCAAATAATCTGTGAAGAATATAATCAGTGAACTTCAAGTACTTATGTGGAATCATGCCAGTTAATTTATCTAATTCTCTGGGTTTCATTGAGAATGACATCAAGCTTGCAGGGAATAGTAACTGGCAGGAGCTGTGTGCAATCAGACTACACCAACACTTACACTGGTGAGCTGGAATACAGTTTGGACATGGGTGCCCTGATCGGAAGAGTAGAAGAGTTAAATAGTATGGATGCAATTGCTAGAGAACTGTGTCTGGAATACTAATTTATTAGTATAGACATAGCCTCACTTTCATGATAAATACCACTTCTTTACTCAGATAGAAGCTCCCACAAGGGGCTGGGAGCTGTTGGCAATGGCAGTTGGCCACCTGCCTCGAAGAACAGTGGGTTTTCTGTGCCAGCACTTGGGATGTGTTACACTTAAACATCACCCCTGAGAGAACCTGACCAAGGCATCAGTAAGGGACTTCCCCACATTCCAGGCAGACAAAGTGAGTCTGGGAGAAGCCTTACCAGGTGCTGATTAAGAGCAGTGCCTGTTCAAGCCTTTACAGCAGCCTCCCAGGTGTGTAACAGGGGCAGGGCAGGGAACAGAGGCTTTGATTAACAGCTGAAACTACAGGGCACACAGTCACAGCTCTGCCCCGATCCACTGCTTCAAGAGAAGACTGTAGTGTCATATATAAAGACTGTGTTAAAATGCTTGGGTTTGTGCATGCCTTGTGTCTTAAGAGGCCACTAAGTCATAGTCTCATATTTCTGACATGCAGATGTCTGTTGCATAAGATGCAAGTTTTGGAATCATGAGCCATGCATTTGATTGACAGCCATGTGAATGATTATCTTTGGGCCATTAGAAAGGGCCGCACATCTCTTCTACTTTGTTTACCCTCATATTTTTCTTTATATCTGTTCCCAATAACCTCTTCAAGGGTGGACATTATTTTTAACTGTATTCTTATTTTTATTAGGCTACTGTGGTTTTCTCTTAAGCTCAGCCTTTTGGAATAAGAACAATGCAGTTCAATCTAACTTTCATGGTCTTTTATTGATTTAACTGCTATGATTTATTACTTGCACTGCCTAATTTCATTTAACTAAAAACTCAGTCCAAGCATAATGCATATAGCACTTGTCACAGAAAAAGATGCTTCTCTTCCGAGGAAAATCCATCTTAAGTAAATAAAGTGTGTTCCAACAAGAAAAAATACTAAGCAGCAGCCTGTGCCATGGACTGAAGACTTGCAGCTAGATTCTCCAAGACAGGTAACCAACTGTTCCCTGCTTCCCTTTCCACTGCACCTGCAAGACACAGAGCATGCTACAACTGTCATCAACCCAAGATCTGAGTGCCACTGGGTCACCTGGCAGCACCAGCTGCAGCTAGATGAAAAATAAGGGCATGAATGTAGTTCTGATGCTTCAAAGAGAACATAACTTATTTTTTAAAGTGCTAACTGTTATGCTAGCTAACTGTGCAGAGCTGACAACCCTTGACCTACCTTAAAAACTCTTCAAAAAATCCTGAACACTTTTACCAGCAGTTTGTAGTGCTTAAGCATTTCATATCAGGTGCCAGTTTTAACACCTGCTGACTACAAAAACAATCACATCCATCTTCAAGGACAAGAAGAAGGATCCAGGGCACCTAAAACAAGCCAGGAGCCTTCCTCTGATGACACCAGTTGACATGACTCATGTAATCACAGATAAACTCTTTTCTTGGAAAATAGGTGGCATTCTGAAAACTACCTGTTGGAAATGCTTCCTGCCCTATTTTAACTTCCAAATCATACTCAAATATAGCTTAGGGTTTGTTTACTTTTCCATACAGATGTAGGCAGTACCAGCAGAGATGTAGCCAAGGAGACTCAAAGCCAAGTGCAAGGAAGCATTGATGTAGCTGGCCTGTGGTATGTCAATCCAGGACCAGAGACCACGCCCTGGCCTTGTTTCATTTAAAAGTATAGATGTGTACATTACGTCACATATCAGCAAAATACATGCACAAGCTCCTCAAGTGACAAGCAAGTAAACAAGTGGAGTACTGTAAATACTTTGCTCATCTGAAGTCAACTTCCACTCTAAACAGTAGAGCTTTCCTAAAACTGGTCACAGACTGTATAGGCTCATGGAGCAGAGGTGAACAACCAAGAGAGAGCTACACATTGCTTTCTGGTGGCATCCTTATGAGCAATATACTTTTCAAATGTCTGTTCAGATAATTTATGCAAGAAATAAAATGATTTTTGGCAAGTATGGCAGTTTCGAGTACTATATAATCCTTAATGATGTATGTTTTATTTGTATATGCATCTATTTACCATGATTAATTTTTTGTCTTATAATAAAGATACACAGAAATCAATAGAAGTTGTAAGTTTGCAAGAAATACTATAAATTCTGATATGAAGTTAAACTTCCTCAGCATTTAAGTTCAGAATTACTGTTTAAATAAGAATTTATTCTTTTTTTTTTAAAAACTGCCGATGAATGAATCACCACCAAAACATTATTCACAGAGCTGATCCAAAACCAAGGCTTAAAAAACAAGACAGTTTTATAATAATAGTATAGTATGTAGTAACAGAAAGCACTACAGCTTATATATAGCAAAGCAAGGAAGCTATGTTTCTCTGAGCACAGGGAATTGCAACATTTGAGAAAAATAATTGATCATTCATATAGGAAATACCCACATTCCACTACAGGATGAAGGAAAAAAGTTTTGAAAATAACCAGATGGTACAGCACAGTGTTACAGCAATACAGTACAACACAACTTGGGATCAACACTCCACTACAGCATTACTTACAATGGCATTGCTAGCAAAAGGAAGGATTCAGGTGCAAGATAAAGTGTATTCCCTCTTGAGTGTATTACTCCACACAGAGAGGAAAAACATGATCTAACTTGTCTCTAATAAAGGGAGGGCATATTTTTTGGATAATTAGTTCAATAGTAGTTGCCTAGGAGACAGATTGATGCACAGGAGGCAGCATCACTCTTCTCTGGAGCATTGCTTGCTATCCAGTGCACTCTCAACATACAGTATTAAGCTCTGTTAATGCATTTGGGAATAGAAAACTTGTTTCTGTATAAATGTCTTGAATTACTGAAGAGTAATGTAGGTGATTTCTAGGTTATTTATGCTACCCTTATATTTTCTCTATAGGAGAGAGGAACAAGCAGAGCATTTGTGAATGATTGTTACTAGAAGTTTGTGGTTATTTTGCCTACATACACTGTACAGATAGAGTGTTTTGCAGCTTAATCTGCATATCTAAGCTGTAGTTTCTGTGTCTTGAGGTGTGCATTGATGCAGCTTTTGCACTGATGCTTCAACGCAAGGTGAAACCTCTTTTCCAAGGAGACTGTTACAGTGCTCTATTCAAGAAGTGATAGAATTTTCTTAAATTGTTTCCTTTTAAATAATTTTATTTTGGACTATATGTTCAGTTATATTCAGTTCAGCAGTAATTATCCATCTTTCCTGTTACTTTGTGACAGTAGTAGATGTATAATTTCTGTGGATGCTTTGTATACTCACAGTAAGTAGATTTTGTGCAGACAAGAATTTTGTCTTGCCTAAAGGTGCAGCTTAGCACATTTATTGCATAGATTTAATTCATCCATGTGCAAGAGGATCTCAAGTATGCTAGTTTTTGTTAGTTTTTCATTGGAATCCTCAGAAAATTCATCTAAATTCTAACAGAGGAAAATTTGAAAACCTGAAGATTTAAAATAAGCCAAAGCTTATGTTATAATTAACAATGATAACCCTGGAAGTTCTTGTTATTGGTATGAGTGGTGAGACCTTTCGTAAGGCAGCTAGATTTTTGGCCTTAATGAAGTCTACAGGCTATTTTTACTTTGTTGGAAGAAAAGCCATTGGATCTATGCCATATTTCCTGCTACTAATCTCACTTTGTTATTGCTACACAACCTGCTTTCCTCTTGCTGTTCATTATTTGGCATGCATTCACTGATATCCTTTCTGATTTGTTTCCTGTGCTAAACCATCCTCATTTTTCAATTTCTTTTCAAAGACATTCTCATTGTCTTTATCACTCTCACAAACCCTTTCACAAAGATCTTCAAAATCTGAAACGTGCTATTTCAGTAATAGATTGACTAGCACATCCAACAGTATTACTTATGAGACAACACCACTGATTTATTTAATGATACTACATTCTTGTAAAATGCTCCGTCCTTTCTCACTGTGGATACATATTAATTAGAGACCTTCAGTGAACTTTAACAATAACACAACTTATGATTTGGGACACATAACAGCTCTATACAGTGTAGGTTCTCTAGCTCATTCTCATTATCTAGCAGGGGGAATGGAAAACAAAAAAAATAATTTCTATGTCCTGTAACAGTATACATATAACGTTACAAAGGTATTTGTAGATGTGTAGTTACTATGAAGCTGGACTCATTTTTGAATATTTTGATGCAAAATGAATTGAAATTTACAGAAAGAAAATGAGAAAAAAACACAGAAGGGACATTATTTCAAAGTTCCAATAATTAGTGTGGAATTCAGTCAGTGCAGCAGTGCCAGGAGTTCTGGAAGTCACACAAATTCAGGTGCTCAGCATGCCATCCTTCACTTTCTTCACATAGAGTACTTTAATTTTACATTTTCACAAACAGTCATGGTAAGGAAGATCTGTGAGTTCAATTTGCAGATGAGGAACTAGAAGCTGGGGTTAGGTGATGACAGTTTTCCATAATTGGTTGCAACCAACTTACTATGATGTTTATAACCATGTAAAATCCTCATGAAGTTCATTAAATGTAATCCTGTTTGCAGTGACTGCTAAGAGTTCAGCTGTGCTTCCCAAGAGATATCTTTTACACTTAGAGCACCTGGAGTTAAATTCAGAAGAAAAAGCCACTAAAGGAACTTTACAGAATACCTGAGGAGACACAAGCATTTAAAGAAACAGGAAATTTGGAAGGAAAAAAAGAGAATAATGCTTTCCCAGATAACACTTTCCCAAGCTCTGCTCGTGCTTTACCAGGAGATCTTTACATCTTTAGTTACAGATCTTAGCTAATCACAAGCCAGCTGAAAGTAAACACTTGGTAAGCTAAGCGTTCCCTTTACTCACATTGAACTGCGTCTGAACAGCTTTTGGGTACTTCACCTAAAATTCAGTTTATTTAAAATAAACATGTTCCTAATAGGCTCATTTTATAACAATGTGGATATAGCTATTGTATTTGCTACACGACTTCAATTCCCTAACATTTATGCTGCTTCTTATAGCTAATTTTACCACCTTTTAAAAGCAACAAGAGAGAAATACCTAAACATGCAAGTCTTTGGCAACAGGTATGCCCGCAATGAGTTCTTCAGGGCTCTGCATGTTTAGGCAGCAGGTAAGTTCTATAAACACTGTGTTAACCACACAGATTAGTAGAAAGATTGCATGTGAGAGAAATTATACATACAAGAAGAGAATACCACAAATAAGCAAGATCTGCTTGATCCTTCAATTATGTTAAATGAAAAGCTTACAGGTCCTGAATGTGAGAATAATCAGAAGTTGTACTCAACCAATCTGCTTATCAGTAGCATACTGTTTCATTTCCTAATACAAGAAAGTAATCAAAATCATTTTTGAGATTGAGATTTATGAGATTCTATATTTTTAGGGATCTTTGAAAATCATAGTCTGAGTTTTGTTCAGAAGAATGAATTAATACTATTATGGAGTGAAAGTGTTTTACAGCCTGCAGCCAAATCAATTATTTGTTTTTAAAAAAATCAGTGGAGGGATTGCACAGACCCAAATATTCCCTCGAAAGTGTTGTTGGAACAGTCCTATGATTTCAAGTCTGCTATGGTCTCCAGGTTCATGCTCATCACTCAATACATGTTAAACACTGCATCACACATTCAACTTCACAGAAAAATGTTTTTCCTCTTCAGTTCTGGTGCCCAAAAATGTAAACGTAATATGAGAAATGATAACAATTTTTCTATACATACTACTCTGACAGCTTCCAGTTTGCTTACAAACACAGGAAAATGCAAGGTTCCTATGCTGAAGGGTTTCCTGTTGTGCGGTGCAAATCAGGTCACATCTGTATTGGCACAAGTCTGAGCCCACTCAGGGCCCTGCCAGCCCACTGGGGAGTTGCACAGGAGGTGGGTAAGTTTGCATAAGCCTGGTCACAGGACCAATCCTTTCCCAATTGACTTTGCAAATAGCAGAGTCCTTAAACAACATCCTCTTACTCCTCCATAGATAATAGGCTCATCTAGCAAAGTATGTACACATCTTCCTTTTAAATCATAGATACAAGAAGATTTTAATAGTAGAGAGAAATACGATTATCTAAGCCTCAAAATCTGTCAAGTGACAAAGGAAAGAGAAAAATCTGTCACTAACCATAAGTTCTGGAATTCAGGCATGAGAACTGAAGATAGATTTGACTCATAAAATGTAAGGTGACTTAACTATTACAAAAATATGGATTTAATTCATTAAAAGGCTCATCTGATATTCAGGCTGGACTGAATTTTGCAGTACAAAGTTGATCTCTATTCAGGCTTTTTAACATTTCCTCTCCTTTACATCAGTCTGGGATTTTTGATTGGTGTTTTTGTCTCTTTTGTTGTATTGTTTTCTTTTTGCAGATTGACTTCTTTATATACAGTACTTATGAGAATAAATATCTGAGCTAGCAGCTATCTAATAGGAAACTGGATGATGAATAATAACAGTGTTCTTTGATACACAGCCAGGTAAGGTAAGACTTAGTGAAACACATAACCAACAGTAACAAATGAACACAGAATGCAACATTCAGTAGTTGGGGAAATGGAAAAGACCACTAATGGCTCTAGCTTTGATTGTTCTATAGGAAAGGCAACTGCTGATAGATATTTTTTCAGCCCAACATCATCCTAGAGTCCAAGCAATAAAACTCCCACTGATTTGGTGTTCAGTTTCAGACTTCTCACTAACAATATATCCTATAGATACAGTAGCAAAGAAAGAAGGAAGAAAGAAAGGCAGAAAGAAAGAAAAACAACCCATGTTGGCTTAACTATGCACTTCTACCCCATGCACTGACAGATTAACATACCATCCAAGAGAGGTCAAATAAAAAAAAAACACATAGAGAAGTCTTTCTTTTCTTGTATGACTTGCATCTTGAAAACAAAGCAGTGAGATCGCTTCAGATAGATTTTTAGTCATCACAGGTAAAATACTTGAGGATTTAAACATCATAAACAAGAGTAACAGAAATTTTAGACTCACATATCAGTGAATCCCCCACCAAGACAACATCACTTCTACAAAGAACAGCCAGCTCCTTCACAAGACATACTCCCCCTCTGTGACTGGCTCTTAAATGAGACCAGGGCAGCCCCACCCTGGGTCCACCCCCCCCCGCCACATGAGGNGTCCCCCCCCCCCCCCCCCCTTCCAGTCACATGGGGGGGGCACAGGTGCAAACAATTACAGGGGGAGGGCTAGGCTTATATAAGGGCCAGCCTGAAAACAATAGAGTAGCTGAAGGAGGGAGCTTAAGAAAGAGAGAGAGAAATAAGAAAAGAAAGAAAATGTTGTGGAGCAGAGCTCCTAGCTCTGGGGGACAATGGTGTTGTGTGAGCTTGGACTTTTGGTACAGGAGGTGTCTGAGACTTAAGGACTGCGTTGTCTCAAATTAACGTGAGTCAATCAGCAAAACTTTGTGGATAGTTATGTGTNGTAGCAAAGAAAGAAAGAAGAAAGAAAGGCAGAAAGAAAGAAAAACAACCCATGTTGGCTTAACTATGCACTTCTACCCCATGCACTGACAGATTAACATACCATCCAAGAGAGGTCAAATAAAAAAAAAACACATAGAGAAGTCTTTCTTTTCTTGTATGACTTGCATCTTGAAAACAAAGCAGTGAGATCGCTTCAGATAGATTTTTAGTCATCACAGGTAAAATACTTGAGGATTTAAACATCATAAACAAGAGTAACAGAAATTTTAGACTCACATATCAGTGAATCCCCCACCAAGACAACATCACTTCTACAAAGAACAGCCAGCTCCTTCACAAGACATACTCACCCTCTGTGACTGGCTCTTAAATGAGACCAGGGCAGCCCCACCCTGGGTCCATCCCCCCCCCCCCCCCCCCCCCCCCCCCCCCGGGGGGGGGGGGGGGACACGCNGCACAGGTGCAAACAATTACAGGGGGAGGGCTAGGCTTATATAAGGGCCAGCCTGAAAACAATAGAGTAGCTGAAGGAGGGAGCTTAAGAAAGAGAGAGAGAAATAAGAAAAGAAAGAAAATGTTGTGGAGCAGAGCTCCTAGCTCTGGGGGACAATGGTGTTGTGTGAGCTTGGACTTTTGGTACAGGAGGTGTCTGAGACTTAAGGACTGCGTTGTCTCAAATTAACGTGAGTCAATCAGCAAAACTTTGTGGATAGTTATGTGTTTGAAAGCATTCCTTTGGATAGAGCCAGAAGTTGTTTGCTTCAAATTGGGAAGGCCCAAGAATGTATGAGGGCTGAGGACTTGATCTGGGAGAAAATATTTTCAGCTTGATACAAGATGTTAGGAGATAATACCATTGTATCCTGTGAAGGCAAAAGGCAAGGTACAAGCTGGTATCTATTAGCTTCCTCTTATCTCTGTAGATTTAAATCAGCAGAGCCTGGAAGATGAGAACAAAAGAGTTCCTGCTGAGAGCCCCAGTGCCAGGAGCTTTCACTCCAAAGAGCAGTCTTAACCGCTCTGGATTATAAATAAGACAATGTGTAAATTCATCATTGTTCTTCATTGTTGTCTGTCATTTGTTTCCATCATCACTGTACCATCACACCATAGATGATCTGCTGCTGCCAAAGACTATCACCCCCTGATACTGAGACATTGCTGGAACCAAGGAGCGGTGAAACAGCTTTGCTTTGCTGTCCGTATATCTACCTGTCTCTTTCTCTGTCTTCTATCTGTTCTCTTCTTTTCCACTCTTCGTAGTAGCCATTGCCTAATATTGCCTTAGAACTTTTAGTATAGAAATAACTCCTTTGCTAAAGTACTCTTACCTGTAATGCTTATTAATTGTTGTTAACAAAGTAACCAATTTTATCTCTGAGTATTAGTTGTTGCTAGAAAGCTCTCAATAAATTGATTTGTATTATTCCTCTGAGTGTTGGGTGACTCCATCGTGGTAGCGACCTCTACTGAGTGGGGGAGGTGTGATTCAGGAGATAAAAGATTCACTTCCCTTGAAACCCACTGAGTAGGATGAGACAACAGGTCACTGGGAAAAGAGGAAAAAAATCATATGCATGAATTCTTTTATGTAAAGGCTGGAAAACTAAAGAACAAGCTAGGTAATTGCTGTTTTAAATGATGATATGGACAGGAACTCCTTCAAAAGGATGGAGAATATTTGGTAGGATGTAGGAGTTATGACTACGTTATATGGGATGCTACTCCCTTTTAGGCTCTAGTGTTCTCAGACAGTTCACTGGATCAATGTGGGGTTAGCAGAAGCTGGAGATCACTCCAAATTTGCAGCCAACTCAGTTGTGATGTTTGGGGGGAAAGGAAAGAAAGGTTAAAACCAGAGACATTAAACCAGGTCATACATAGCCTTGTCTCAGCCAGTAGTTCCTAAGCACAAATGATTTAGGAATAAGTATTCTGGTATTTGTCAAAGAAAACAAATAATCCTAAAAGATTTCCAACATCAGATGACAGTCACAACTTGTACTGAGGGAATTCAAATATTAAATTGTTAGCCTGGTAACTATAATATGCAACTTCTAGCTGAAAACAACACGGGTACCATGAAAGGTACCAAATATCTAGAAATCTATTATTAGATTTGGGACTTAGACCTGTATCAGTCACCATGTTCATAGAGAGTTTAGGAAAGGGTACAAATAGAAAAGATAAAATTTTCTGATATAACTGAGTAACAAAAATAAAATTATTGAAAGTGAGATCCGTTCAAGAGTGCAGAGTAAGACTACTTAAAATTTGACTAAGGAAAATAATATTGCAAGTAGCACTGAAAAACTGGAAAGGGAAATATTCTATTACATACAGCATATGAACAAATCAAATAGGATTATTCAGCAACAATTTTAAAGGTAGCAATGGAGTAATGCTGTAACAGACTGTGGAAATCATTCCTCCTAGAGACTGTAGAAGCCAGAGGTTTAGGTGGCTTCAGAAAACAATTGAGCAAAAGCTTCAGAGTGTTTAAAACACAAAAACAACAACCAACCATATAAACATAAGACCGATTAACTAGGCAGCTAATGGTTTTCCTCAGAAAGCTGCTAACTTGCTGATTGCTCAAGGATGGGAAGTTGTAATGGTGGAAAGTATCACTGTAGAAACTTGCCTTGAGTTATTTTCTCCTTTAAATACCTATTTCTGGCCATTGTCAGAGATTAACACTGAGCAGAGGAATGTTTGACCGCATGTAACATGACCTGCTTTTCTGAGGGACTGGAGAAAAAAGGAACAGCCTGGTGAAAGCATAAGGACAACGGTCCTTTTGGTCTGGTCTTATGTCACTGCGTGGCTGTGGGCCATTGAACCTCAATACAGAAAACACAGGTCATAGCCTATAATACAAGTCAATGTCACTTACCTTCTATGGCACTGAAAGTGATATATCACTTAAAAATTTCCTTGTCACGGTTTTGTTTCCCTCTGTTAATCCACATTACTATCCACAACTTTCATTCAGAAGAACAGAGATTGTCCCTTTCTCCATGTTGTAAAGGGCAGACCCAGAGCTCTGAGAGTAAAACCTCTATCTAATACTATATACAAATGCTAGATTCATTTGAAAGGCTTTTATTTCCTTTAAATAAACAAAATCTTATCAAGAAAAAGCTCTGTGCCTCTGCCTTATTGCTCAAAACCTTATTGCTCAAAATGTTCAGCAAGAACACGTCTGTCTTGTTTCAGATCACACTAAAGACCCTGTACTGCTTCCAAGTGGGTCATGAATAGGTGCTAGGGAAATGAATTTTAAGAAACAGTTTATATTTAGAGTAAAATTTTCTTTGGCTTCAGAACTCTTCAGCGCAATGTTTCATCCAAACTACTTCATTTAACGGCTTCTAATGGAAGCTGTAATAAATGTAATAATCATGTAATAAATTTGCCTTGGCTTCTGCAACAGTGAGCTTCAGTATTCACATAAACATGAAGTGAAGAAGAGCTTTTTCTCTTTTACTTATTTAATTCTGTTGACTGAAATTGTCATTGGGCATATCTGCTCTAACGAAAAAGGGTAAATACTCATCCCTCTTCCAGCTTATGTGTATAGTTCAGAGGCCTCTTCAGGAAAGGTGTGTTGTAATTTGTTCCATCAAGGCTGGATCTGTGCCCTGATCATTATGCGTTTGCTTTTAAATATTTGTAGTCTTTATGGAGGAGTGAATATTGCAGATGGAACACATCCATTTTCATAATCAAAATCAACAGTTCTGTGAACTCCTTTTAACACTTGGTAGTAAATAGGAAAGAGGCCCAAGTAAAGCGTGGAGGAACAGTGTGATTGCACTGATATATTTTTTTTATGAATTGTACAAAGTTGAAAGACTAGAATTAGACATTTTCCCTTGAAATATGTTCTGTATTGGTGGATATTAATGATGGCGTGATGGAACTAGCAGCTGACCTTTCTTATCTGATCATTGCTACAATTAGGGCAAGTCACTCTGGCTTTAACTTTCTGTAATGGTGCTAGTGAGCTAATAAATTAATAAAGTTTAGCTGGTAATCTTAATATATCTGGGTAAGAGTAGCTTATCTTGCTGTTAGATTGCTTAAAATAGGATCCTGTTCTGCTTTTTATACATGAAGAGAAAAATGCCTGAAGTTGGCTAAACAAGGCTGATTGCTTGATGTTTCTTCTTATGTCACCAGTGGTTCTAAAAATTCAGCAGCAGGTTTGAATAATATTTATCATGTTAAAACTAGCTTTGCCGTTTTTGCCCAGTTTATTACTGAATTAATGCTAAGACAAAAGGGGACCTAAAGAAAATATGATGCTACGCATGTCTTGTGTGATAGAGTGTTATTATGTTCATTTATAAGGTTTGCCAGTTAACTCTGCTTTTTCACAAACAATACAGTATTAATTTTTCTTTTGTGGTTCCTTGCACCTTTCCACTTGGTAATTATTACCCTTATTACCCTACTGAATTTTATGGCTGCAGAGATTTCCGAACCTGGCCTTTTCTATCAGTCTTTCTCTCTTGCTCTCAGCTTCTCTGCTAATCCATTTAGCACCTTCCCTTCTTCACAATATTTAGCTGATGATAGTCCAACTGCTTCTCAGGAGCTGCTTAGTGCTGCTGCCAGGAAAGCAGTAGTTCCACCTTGAAATAATATTACAGGAGGAAAGATACCAGAGGGGCTTTCACAGACAAAACCTGACATATGACTGAGCCAGACTGCTCAAGCAAATAAATAGTAAGGCTGTTTTTCTATCTGAGCCACCATGTGGCATATTTCATAACAGAGAAGAGGGGGGCAGAGAAAAGCTGTTAAATCAGAATAGTGAAAGGAAAATGGGAAGGAAGGACATATCCACGCTATTCATCTCTACTGCCAATACAACAGTCTATTTCTCTTCAACAGCCGTGTTTATGTGGTTTGCTTCCCAAGAGAGAAAGCACGTGTTAAATGTTCAGCCAAGGCTGAACAGAAACCCTGAGGCTCAGCTGCCTCTTAACCTGAGTCTGCAAAAACTTTGATAAAAGGTTCCAAATTTAATATGATATTAGAGTAGTATGGAAGTAATCCACTGAATCAAATAAAATACAAGGACTAGTCTTTAATGGATTATAAAATAAAAGTGCTAGTCTTCAACACAGGAAAAACTGCTGCCTATTTGTATGATTAACAAAAATGTAAGCCAGCAATATAATGTTTATTATGGAGAAGGAAAACATGCTTGACAAAGCAATAAGCTTGGATGTTGAAGTACAGTTGGTTTGATCTCTATGACTGTGAGTTCCTTTTGCCTATCAGATGCAATAAAGCATAGAATTGTGTTTGATTTATATTCACATGATCTAATATCATATAATATGTGGCACCAAAAGCCACAAGGTATATCTTCTAGGGCTGATAATTTAATTTTGGTATTTTGGGATTAGTGACAGAAAGTTATGGATTAGAAGAGATAAGTGTACGTGAAGCCTTCAGCTAAATAAAGTACTAGACAGTACTCATGAGATAAAAATGTTAATAGGTATAACCCTGAATTTATCCTTCTTTTAAGTGCTGGATAGCAGGTATATTCTTTGTTTGCAGGAGTTTTTAAAGCCACATGTTAAACAGATTTTAAACTGTTAAAGAAAAGCAGGTAACAAAATAAGAATTACTTTTGCTCATCTAGTGTTCACTTGCATGAGAAAGTAACAGATTTAAACTCTTGCACTAGTCTTGATATAAATAATTAAAAAATAAATCAGCAGTAAAATTCATCAAATTAATCTGTTTTACTAACACACTTTCACAAATTAGAAAGCCAGAAGGGAGTACTCTAATCATCTGGTCTGACCTCTTACGCACTACAGGTCAGATGACTTTTCTGAATTAATTCCCATTTCAGCTGGCATTTATCTGTTGGAAAGGCATTCAATCTTGATTTTAAAACTTACAGCTAAAATGACTCACTTTGAGAAGTATTTCCTCAATAGCAGACTTTCATGGCTGATGCATATTTTAGCTCAGTAAAGTTTCTCTTCCATATATCTCAATCTGTTTTCATAGGTGTACTTATTTGTATCATCAGATATCACACAAAGCTTTCTGGCTACAGGCTCATGATGGAGTTGTGTGTAGCTGATTGACTCTGATTTTTGGATCACCTGCCAGCTTCTTCAAGGTCACTGCATGATGAGTGTAACAGAGCTAGGAACTGACAGAAGTGCAGGAGCTCACTGACAGCTCTGTGTTTACAATTTCATTCTGAGATCTGTTAATTAGCCAATTTTTGATCTTCATAATGTGTGCCATATTGATTTTTTCGCTACACAATCTACCTGATGAGAATGTGCTGTACCAATGACAGCAAATGTCTTACAGCACTCTAGAAATAGCACGTTGATGCAGCTTATCAATGTGTATGATCAATCATTTATGCCTTTATCAATCTGATTTATAATCTGGTTGAAAAAAATGAGTTCTAAGATCTATTTTCCATAAAACCATCTTGTTTCTTAATATTTGTGACATTTTAATTCAATTCCTTACTACTGGTGAGGGAGGAAGAAAGAAGCACTCTATCAAAGAAAGGCATTACTTCATGGCTACTTGAAAGCAAGTGTTGAAGTTATGATCAACATCTTAATAATGAACCAAGCGGCAGAATGAGTGTGGTTTTCTATTATTGGTCACCAAATAGTCACACTGTGTCACTAATGAAGATCATGTTTCCTTAAATGTCTCTTTTTTGTGTACCAAGTACACCTGCATCCCCACATTCTCAAGAGAGCTCAAATCACTTCCTGATATTCATACATTTACTAATATAACCTTGGTTGTTTTCATTAGTTGAGGATTGCCTAATCTTTATGAAATTTGCAAAATCTACCCTTCTCATTCATGTAAGATGCTGATATTACCTCTATATCAAAGTATATCTCACACTTTAATGACTTAGGTCCATGCAACTTCTCTGTGGAACATGAATGGGATTTTTTTTTTCTTTATTTTACAGAGAGGAAAGCTAAATCAAAGGGAAAAGGTCTATAGAAACAGGTTTCAAAAAGACAATGCTGGGTATAAGGACACGGGATTGGACTTTGAAGACATTAGAGAACACTGCATGCTTATAAAGGACTCAGGAAGATAAAGTAATGTCTAGAGGTAAGAGCTACAGTGTTTATAAATATCTGCCTCTCTGTGAAGTTTGTGTTGGAAGTAGAGTCAAAGGAGAGTCACATTCCTCTGGAGGTGCACGTAAGTACTGGACTGAGGTGTGTCATTCCATACTGGGAGTGGTGCTTATGTCCACTGAGGTTCATTCATTGGAAAGGCTGAGTAAACTGGGTCTGTTCAGCCTGGAGAAGAGAAGACTGAGAGGGGATCTTATTAATGTCTATAAATGTCTTAAGTGCAGGAGGCAAAGGGACATGGCCAGCCTCTTTTCAGTGGTCTGTGGGGACAGGAGAAGGGGAAATGGCCACAAACTGGAGCATAGGAAGTTCCGCACCAATATGTGTAAGAACTTCTTCATGGTGCGGGTGACGGAGCACTGGAACAGGCTGCGCAGGGAGGTTGTGGAGTGTCCTTCACTGGAGATATTCAAGACCTGTCTGGACGCCTACCTGTGTGACCTGAAGTAGGGAGCCTGATTTGGCAGGGGGTTGGACTCGATGATCCCTAGAGGTCCCTTCCAACCCCTACAATTCTGTGATTCACTAATCTACAGCTAAGCACTACAGTGTTTCTGACTATTCAGCTCCGTATCGAGCTGATGCCTTGGAACGCGAGTCACACAACACCACCACCCAGCTGAACTTCTGCAACAAGACATGAGCTCCTCTTTCTTCGCAGCTCCCTTCGATGTCAGGCTGCTGCGGAGGAGCACGAATTCACGTCCTTTCACCTGGGAGCATCTCCAGTCGATGTCATTCCACTTCCAAACGCTGACAAGATGAAAAGAGGGGGAGAGATGGAGGAGTGGGATGCAGCTGCCCGGGTGCCTTGCCCCGGGTCGGCAGGGCGCGCAGCCTCCGCGAACGCGGAGGCTGCGCACCCTGCCCGTCCGGGGAAAGGCATCCGGGCGTGCGGGGCCGGCTCGGAGCCCCATCCTGATCCCGCATTGGCTCCCGAAGTTCCCGCGTCATTTTCTCCCCACACCCCGCTTGGCACTGGCAATCACAAGTCTCAATGGAGGGGCGGGAGAGAGCTCGGGAGCGCTGAGAGGGTTCCTCCAAACCCACCCCCCCGCCCCGGATCGTCGCCGTTAGGGATGTCCGGGACTCAGCCCGAGGACGCTTCGCCTCCGTGCAGGAATTGGACGGAGCTGAACGAGACCCCGTCCGCCGATTACGACGATGAGGAGTTCCTGCGCTATCTCTGGAAGGAGTATTTGCACCCCAAGGAATACGAATGGGCGCTGATCGCCGGATACATCGTCGTCTTCATCGTGGCTCTGGTGGGGAACGTCCTGGGTGAGTCTGGCACCCCCCGTACCCCCAACCCGCC
>WBMW01006013.1:0-56485 GCA_013396635.1 Penelope pileata | reverse complement strand
CCCGCCCGCCTCCTCCCCGCTCCATTCCCCCGCATGGGAGGCGGCGGGGGGGTTCGCCGCTCCCGGAGACGGGCGGGGGCGGCGTGAGGCGGTGGGGTCTGGCCGGGCGGCCGCTCCTCGCCCCCGCGCCCCTCCCGGGCGGAGCTACCTCCTCCAGCCCGGGGCTGTGATCGGGCCGTGGCGGGGGAGATGGCCGCGGGGCGTCCCTGGGCTCTGTGGCCGCTGTGCCCCGGCCCCTCGGGCTGCTGCTGGCCGGAGGCGCGCAGAGCGCGCCGGGCGCCATAAGTAACGCGTTTGTGAATGGACGTGCGCGCAGGGAGATCCGCCGCTCCGGAGCCATTTGCATCTTTCATTCCCACCGCTGACGTTTTCATGAACGGAGCGGCTCGCGAGCGCCCAGCCCTGCCGTGCGGGCCTTCCATTCATGATTTCCAGCGGGCTCCGTGCGTGCCATGCGCGCTGCGAGCGCTCCGGGCTCCCTTTGGCGCGATGCACATCCGGCTGCAGCCCAAGGCGGGACGCCGCCGGGCTCGTTCGTCTCCGGCCGGGCTGACGGTGTTGCTGCTGCCTGGAGCTGCGCGCTGGGGAACGCAGCGAGCCTCCGGCCGGGGGCTGTGTGGCAGCGTGCCCGGCCTGTCGCACGGTACTTGCAGGGCAAAGACAGCAGTCTTCGCGGAGAGCCTGCGCTTTGTGCTAGGGAGCTGCCCTTCCCTCTGATCCGGAACGGGGATGTCCGTGTGTCCCTGCTCGCCCATTTTGTTAACGGGCTGTCCGCGCCCCTTTCAAGATTCAAGGTCAAATCTTGGGCTGTAGGATCTCTCGCGCCATTTACAATTTTTTCCCCTGAAGCCACAGAAAGAAAAGATTTCTTCTCTTTGCAGTTGCAAACAGAGGCGGTACCCGTTCTCCTCCCTGACATTTGTGCACCTTTGTGCTTGTGATGGAAGCTGGCATCGAGCTGTCCGCCCACCTTTCACCGGCCTGCTGCTGCCCGAGCCCTTGTGCATGACCCAGAGCTCCCCTGCCCAGGGGCTGCCCCTGGGGATGGGCAGCTTGTCTCGGGGTCTGCGTTCAGGTGCTCGGTAGCTGGACGCCGTCTCATCTTTATGCAAGAAAGCTGTCCTGCACTGATTGCAGGCTCACGTGGCTAGGGGGAGAGAAACTGATGTGGTCTTGCCCAAGACGTTTTTGTGAAACCTTGTTTATTTGGTTAGCAGTGAAAATCTGACATAAGGCAATGTGTGTTCTGAAGTCTCTTAAGTTGATTTTCCTGCATGACAAATCTTTACTTACAGTTAATCTGTAATTTAGTCTTGCACCTTTTCAAAGTAAAGCAGAAGTGGTTCTAAACAGAGTTTTAGTGGCTAATAGTGCCTCGTAGTGTCGTCCTTAATGAGGCAGTGTGTGTCTTTGCTAACGTGTGACCAATGCTGCTGGGCTAGTGTGGCATGAGAAGTCAGTGCTTTGGTTCTGTTCCTCCATGTCTTATTCAATTAGCACTTCAGGAACCACCAAAGACCTTTCCTTTCCCTACGTTGTTTTGAAAAAGCTTGGTTTCTGCCTGCTGTTTTCAATTGTTCATTCACACAGAGTGAGGAGACTCACTGTGTCCCCTCAATAACATCTGTGCGAGTGGAAGGCACAGCACAACCCTAAGATATTAGTAATGAACTACATTAAAGCATTCTGACACTTAATTAACAGCCAAGAGTAGAAACCTTGAACTTTGATTGACATCTACTGGGCTTTTGGCTGAGCTGCACTGCAGGAGTTGTCCTGCTAACAGTAGCATCTAACAAGGTCTGCATTGCTATTTAGCTTTCAGTTTAATTAGGAGAGTTCACATACACTGTCCAAACTGCTGCACAGACCAGCTCAAATGAAAAGCATTAGCTAGCCTCAATGTTTGAGTGCAGGTTTGATTATTGCATTCAAGTGCTTCATGTCAGCGATTCTCATGTGTGCCCCCACTAGGTGCTCACCAGGGATTTCATTGGAAGCCACTGAGAAGGAACAGGCTTTAAGAAGGTTTTAAGAGCTATGTGAACACTGAGAGAAGCTGAAATCATGGTGACAACATCAGTATGCTTTGTTCTGTTTTCTTTTTCATTTAGTCGTGATTTATCATTTGAAGCAGAAGACATTGAGGGTAAGAACTTTCTGTTTTTCACACAAGACCAAAGTATTCCTTTACCACACACAGAAACAAAACTCCTACTACTGCTTTGCAAAGCTACAGCAAACCGTGGGACTTCTTAACAGAACACTAATTATCTGTTTCATCTTTGTTTAACAAGTGCTTGAAATAGAAGTGCAAGAAATTAAAGAAAGAAAGATATATTTAGGATGCATAAAGGTCTCTAGTTACTGACACGAAGATTCCACACTAAGCAGTGGCAACAGTTAAAAACGGGAATAATACCAAAAGGGATTGATAAGTAATGCCCAGCTCCGCACATTCCACTGTATTTATACAGATAAAAAATAGGAATGGTTCTTGTTTAAGTTATTCATTTGAGTGGGTCAGAACATTCCTAATGAAATGGTTTTCCTCGGGGAACGTGCACTCACCAAAACCAAATGGCACAGCAGAGATCACTTGATTTGTTCAAAGAATGGGCACATAGCAAGCAGCCTTCTGGTGTCCCGCCAGCTGGGCTGCTGGCTCTCTTGGCACCCGCCCCACAGCTGGCGTGGGCTGAGAGCCTGAGCAACCTGCCAGCGCTCAGCTTGAAGCTCCTCAGCACTGCCGGCTTCCATGGATTGGAAACCAAGCAGAACATCAGCCAGAGGCCTCAGAAACTTTCTTTATTCACAGAACTTGGTGACACTTGTTTCTCTTTCCACCTTCAAATGAAATCAAGCCTAATTGACAGAGAATCAGTCTTCTCTGGATAGTTCCGTTATTTGCCACCTAATTTACAGTAACATCTCCCTCAATGTTATGGTGAGATCTGTACAGAACCCGACTGTTGTCCTTCCCTCAAAGACTTCATGGTCTGATTCATAAGCTTAACAGCATTCATTTGATTTTTACTTACTACTGTTTGATTTTTTATAACTGCTTTTATTCTGAGTGTATAAGAAAAGTGTGATGTATGGTTTTAACACCAGAGTTCTAGTTGGTGCTATCAATAGGCAACCATAATGTCTCAGATGTTGCTCTGTTATCACTTCACAGGTATCCAGAGAACAGAGGTCTACGCATACATGCATGTGTTGGCAGAATCTAATGGGCCATGTATTCTTGTAAATGGTGCCACAATCTTTGTGGATCCTATTTGATTGCCTTAGATGAAGGATATTTCACTTGACTGTATTTTATGTTACTACATTTTGTTTTGTCCAGATTGTTTGAGGAATCTGGCACTGGAAGTGCTTTAGGTTTGTAGCACCAGCATGTGAGTCACCTTGATACATTGGATGGATAATAACTAGGGTTACTTAATCCTTTTAAAAAGATGCCACATAGGAAATGATATTTATACATTTCATCTACCTAAGATAGATAAGCTATGAGCTCAGTTTGTGTAAGAATTAGGGTACCAAGTGAAAGACATTAGTGTTTACACAATATGGAAATTGCTGGCAAGAAAGAGTCATGCACATCCTTGTGAAACACATGAACTGTAGAAATGCATTGAAAGATGTCCTTAATTTGACATTTTGCCCTCTTCTTTATAGATTCTCACATCCAGATGCATAACTTGTTCCACTATATGCTTTCTGACCAGAGTCCAGAGGACCAACAGCTCTTTTCTTTTAGCATCCTTCATGTCAAAAGGCAACCCTGCCTAGTGAGAATAGTGCAGTCCAGCTCTGAAAAGGGACAATGACCAAGACTGAGGGAAGGTGAGCTGCAAGAGCTACCTAATGCCTTGAATGTTAATACAAGTTTTGTTGACTTTGAGCTCATCTAAAAGAGAGAATAGTTGCTAGAAGCTGCCCTTATAGTTGGATGAAAAGAACTGTCCTTTTATACTGTTGTTTTTTTTTTTTCAGTCAGAATGAAAGAATAAATACTTCGACTACTTGTATTCCAACCTCATTTGAAAATAATAGTTCTGCTCTAAACTCATTTGGTGACAAAGGAGGATTGGAATCAATAGGGAAAGCGCCCAGTGTCAAGGGTCAAAAACCACCAAAAGGTATTGAAAGAGAAACAAAAAGGATATTCCTTTTCACATGGACTCCCATATCCTGTTTAATTCATAGCTGTTCTTCATAGTCTTGTTGTTCTTACTCCTACATGTACATTTTGAAAACTACATGTACATTTTGGAAACTGAAAGTTTAGGACTCATCTGTCATCCAGCATCTGCTGTCTACAGCACTGCTGATGAAATATCTATTATCTGATATTATCTGATATGTCATAGGCCTTGACTTAAGTGCTGGCTATTTCAGCAGCTCCTACAGAAGAACAGACTTATCACCAGGTACTCAGAATTCCCACGCTCACATGCATTTGACAGATTGCCTAGGAAACAAATAGCAAACTTTCTTGTTGCTGTTTTTGCTTTAATAGCATTAAAAAGCATACGACATTGTTTATCATTAATTTGGAGAACGAGGAGCTGAGGACAGCAGCAAGACCAGCAGCGCAGTGTCCTTACCAGCACAGGCACGGTCCTACAGTGCCCAGTCAAGGAGAGAGGGACGGCTCTGGTGATGGTCACCATGATCAGTCACAACGCTGTGGTTCCTGGACAAATCCATAGCGAAGAAGCAGCTGAGGTTTTCCTAACTCAATTCCGTTCTGTGCTGACAGATGCATTTTGAGGTATATGATTCTAAAGTTGCTCAGTTTTTCAGCTGTGGAGCTCACTTTAATGAGTCAGGTTAAAATTTAATTCACAGTGAAGTGTGAAATCTTATTATCACAATGTGCGGCATGACAGCTACATTAAGTGTACTTCCATCTCTAACATGAAGGATGTGTAAGGATTTTGTAGGGTTTTTATTGTTACTCTGGATAGACAAATAAGTATATATGCATCTTTGTGTGTGGTGGGGCAATTTAAAACTAATCAGTCTGTGTTCATCCATATAGTAAGCTCAGGAAACTGTAAGATGATAACTTTCATTTCATCCAGAATTGACCATAACTGGTATTTTTGGCAGACTATTTGTACAGTGTAGCTGATCTTCTGGTTTCAAAAATTCCTGTTTTCATTAGGTTGTTAATTGCCAAAGATTATGCAATGTGACTGAGTTAGAAAATGAATCCTGTGCCAATTAGATGATGGTGCTATTACTCCCTATTGTAATTTGTAGAGATAAGCTTCCAGCAAGCAGAATTTAGTTATGTTCTTCTCCAACACCATAATAATGAGTCACTATTTAAAATACAGGAATGGACAGCTAGCAGTTCCAGCTCATAGTTTCTTTTAAAAGCCAGAGTAGAACAGAACACTTGGTAGCTAGGGAAAAACCTCAAAAATTATATTGCTGCCAGCAAACTATACTATGTATGTTTTCTTATGTAGACTCATTGTTCTCTGTGGGAGACATTAGTACATTTCAGTTAGGCTGACAATCAAGAAAATATTTTGATTTCATTTGTTCAGCTATATTTCTTATAGTTCCAGTGTCTTTCCTAGAATCCTACAAGAAAAAAAAAATATGATGGAAGCTGCACGTATAGACTTGTGTGTGATACACAGGCAGCACACCTAACCACTTGTTCCTTTGTCATGCTTCTGTGATTTTTGTTGATGTTTTTGGTGTGTCTTATGAGGAGATGTCATCTCACATGCAGGCTATGTAGTTCCTTTGTACGTGCAGCCTAGAACACAATCCATCTTTTCAGCTGTCACATCGTATATTCAGGGACAGTTCTTATCTACTGGGCATTATTACCAACTGTAGGAATTTTTCAATATTTTCATTACAGTAAACATTGTATTAAAAGTATCTGCTTTTCGTGTCACTCTTTCTATTACTTTTTCAATGTAAACCTGATCTTATATTAGACTCTTTTTCTTTTTTCAGACTAGACTAGTGATGTAAAATGTGAAATAATGTTTGAGTTTAGAGCTTAGTAATGGGTAAGAGATTGACAGTTTAGGAGCTAGATATCATCTTTCTATTCACAGAAGAGATCTCTTTGGTTTAGATCTTTTGTTCTCACTGCTGGTTTCAAAAACCCTTAATTATATATCCTCTGCAATTTATTTAAAGTGCTTCTCACCCCTTTATCAACATCATCAATAAAGTTATTGGAAGACTTATAGAAAGCTTTCCTAAAATAAAATAAGCTTGGACTTAGGCACCTAATTTTTAGATTGTTACGTTAGAGCAGATTTCTCGATCAGGAATAGAATATAAAGAAAGCAATGTCAGTGACAGTATTTTTCTATCCAGCAGTATGCTCTGATGCATTGTTTCAGCAGGAGCTCTAGCAGAATCCCATTTGGTGGCTTATCTACTCAGCCTTCCTTTTGGCATGGTTATGTTACTAGACACTCCACCACCAAGGCTTTATTTCACAGTAGGTAATATCATCACATGCAAAAGGGGGAGATTTCATGGTGGAGTACTTTGTTGAACATTGTGAAGGAGAAAAGCTCTTTATAAGTTTGCTGCCTCATACATTTGAAGGTATGAGGACTAGTGCATATATCCATATAACTTCTATGTGGCCATATTTTAGTCAAACAATGGTGTTAGTGAATTTTAAAGCAAAGTAAAGCTGTTGAGGCTTAGTATAATGAGAAAAAGTATATAACACTTTGTTTATACCCAGCTGGGATTTATTACCAAAAAAAATGAGATGACATAGTGCCATTAATTTATGTAAGGAAATGTCATGCATTGCTGGTTGTGGAAATTATGTTTTTATTTTGGCCAAGAAGTCCAGTTGGAAGATGACACATTAAACAAGAGGTTGACAAGACTTCTGGAGTGTTAGGGAAATAATTTAGGGCTGACGTAGAAAACAAATTGACAGCTGAACCAGATATTCAGCAATGGAAGGACTGCTGCATAACGTTTAATATGCTCAAGACAGTGTAAATCTTCTAGGAGGCAAGCAGCTGCATTTTATACCAGCTGGAGACTTTGTATTGTTTTCATATTCATCTTTAGATACAATGAGCTATGCTAATTGAATAGATGGCATTGCAGCCTCTAATTAAAACACCCCAGTGCACTAAACCATCAGGGATTAAGTTTGTACCTGAAAAATGCCAATCAAAAACCCTCACTGCATTTGTCTTATCTGGGAGGATTGTTTTCTTCAGGACTATGAGGTATGTGAAGTTTTCCTGATGGACTTAAAACAGTATCTGTCTTCAACTTTAACTCTGCTTTGAATTTGTTGTGTTTAGTCCTTCTGGAGACTTGCCTGTGAGCCTTTTTTGGGGCTATGTTTGGAGGGTGGGTGCTGAAATAAACTTCATTAGAGCAGAACTGTTCTCAGTTTTCCCAAACACTGAAGTCTGGCAACTGGAGCTAGTTTCCAATCTTTCACTGACACTGTGTGGCCAAGGCCAGAATAGCAGTCGTTTTGGTTAAAGCTCTTTTGATTCTGGTGGGAAAAAACAAAAGCATCAGCTGCAAGAAATTTCAAAATATTGGAGGAGTTAGAAGAGTCTTGTTACTTAATTATCATTGGAAAAATAGCTGCTCTTTGTGAAAACTGGCTTGCTTGTTTTTGTTTGTGGAAAAGTTATTAACTGGAATATTGGGTATTTTTATAAAGTAAAAACTAAAATACAGAAAATATTTAAATAAATTAAGCAGGTACTTAAGTTTCACTACAGCATTCTCACAGTCTGGGAGCAATAAGAGGAGAACTTTTCTCTATTTCATTTCTCTCACATTTATCTCTCAATTTTTAATTGAACTTGTGATCCTCTCTTCTTCACTGCCCATATGAATACAATTTCTCACACCTTCTTCCTTCCTCACATTCACAGCTGGGAACATCAGAAGTTGCGTAAAAGATTTGGGTTTATTCAGAGCTATTTTAACTGTTTCATAGATCTGCTGAGGTCTGAAGAGCTCAGTTTGGGCCACCCCAAGATACCCTAACTAACCAGGCACCCCATTAAGTCTGTGATGTCTTCCATGTCTTTTAGGGAAGCTGGTGCTTGTCTTGTCATGATTTCCAGTACTTTTTGGTAAAATCCACTTCCAACTGAGATTCACTACTACCTTTCTCATCATTGCTTCTCTTCTCCAGGGTCAGCAGGAAAGCTGCTGCTGTCTGCCATTCCATCTGGGCAGATAGATGGCATGTTGTGCTCCAGGGAGCTGCCTTTCTCTGGCATATTTCTGTAGGGTTTGTACAGGATCTGAATGCTTCCACTTCTTTATTGAGCTGCTTGAAATGAAAATGTATATTGAAATGGGTGAGAGCGGAGAGTATACAAAATTATTTTCTTATGATACTTAACTACTTCTAGTATATTCAATGACATAGTCAGGCTACTTTGCAATCCCATTTTTGAACAGCTCCGAGAGAGCTTTTCTCAGTGATCTAAGTCACTGGTGTGGCAATGAAGCCGATGTCCAGGGCTACTGAACAAGCTTGTACTGCGCAGAAGACTCAGAAAGGCATCCAGTCTAGAAGGAATATACTGAACTAACTTGTTGTCATTTATACCATTCTGCCCTGCTCAAACAACTAGTAGCAAATCCTCGCAACTCATATATCCTGGCACTGAAGGAAAGCATTGTCAGTGCTCGCGCAGGGTGGACGCAGTACTTCAGCCAGCAGAGGGCAATGCGTGGGGGGAAGCTGGTGTTCTAAAATCCCTTCTTGTCTGAGGTGTTTGTACCAGTCTTTCTTACGCATACAGAATCACAGAATTGCAGGTGTTGGAAGGGACCTCTAGAGATCACCGAGTCCAGCCCCACTACCAAAGCAGGTTCCCTACAGCAGATCGCACAGGTAGGTGTCCAGATGGGTCTTGAGTATCTCCATAACCTCTCTGGACAGCCTGTTCCAGTGCTCTGTCACCTTCTTTTATTTTATTTTATTTTGATGTGTAGTCATGGTATCAGTTTCTAACAAACTTCCTAATTATTGTGGTAGTATGTAAGCATGCTAATTAAGGTCTTATTGCACTATACACCATACAAAGAGGGGGAAATGGGCCATGCTGCAAAGAACGCATGAGGTCAGATGCGGAAACACAGCATAAAGGAATGTAAACTAACAAATTATCTTTCATTTCTATGCTTGTAAATTGTTATTTTTCCATCTTTCAGGTGCCTCTTGCCCCTGTAAATTGAAATTCAAAGGAATTCAGACCTATTTTCTGTACATTGGTTTTCCCTCCTGTGTACTGCTACTCCTTAATTAGCAAGGGGCATAGTTGTTTTTATTTCTCTGAGGAGCAGCAAGTACTGAAGTTCATCTAAATGCCATCCTTGTTAAGCCAGTGTGATCTGGAAAGCTTAGTACAGAGCTGGGAATTAGGAGTCCAAGTTTCTTATTCTTTGTCTGGTTTACTGTTTGGCCTTTGGCAACTTCTGTTCTATGCTTTACTTCCCTTACTTTAGAGATGAAAATAATTTTGTTTTTTAGCTCTAATTTTTGCTAATACTTGTAGAAAACTTTAAACACAGCATGCAAAATGCCATGAATTATTTCTGGTACTGTTTGTTGCCAATGAGACTGAACTCGCATTTGTTAACTTTGTGGATTTGTTTTACCTGAAATAATGTTTACGACCAGGTGTTTTCCCAAACATGTCAGCATAGGATTGAGAACAGACCTTTTCAAAGAGCACGTGCTTTTTGACCTATCTGCTTACATATGTCACCTTTGGGCACTGACATCCTTTGCTGAAAAATATGCATTTGCCTGAATCAGGTAGAATGTAGAACATTTGAGACCACAGCATGAGAACAAAGTAGACAAACTCTGAACTTTTAAAGCAACATTTTATTTATTTTTTTCTATTGATCAAAGAAGTAGAAGTACAGAAAGGCATTGCCGCTTAATATTAACTTTTGCCTAAGTGCAAGGCAGGGCTGTACTTTCAGTATGAATTGTACTTGAGACAAAGAACAAGCCACAAGTAAAAGCCCAAAGTGTTAACTTTACTGAAAGTGAGATGATTGCAACTTTTATCCTCAGCATTGCTTTTCCAACTGCAAACAACATTCCAGAGGTGCAGCAATATATTATCTCCCATGTGCTGAATCTATATTGTCGTAATGCATAACTGTAGTAATCCCACACAGCAAGTGGCAATGGTAAAGCTCTGGATAGTTACTAGAAATTATCTTACAGGGCTGGATAAATAATTACTTGAGTAGGTAACTTAAATCACCTAAATGAGCAGTAAATGCAATTAATATGTTTCCCTTAAGCTTGTGGTTTATAAACCTTGCCTTTCAGATATTTATGGCCACAGCCAAGCAAACCTGGAATTCCGTATCCAGGAAGAAAACAATAGAAGAAATGGATACTGTGGGAGACTTTTCCCAAGGGCAGCAAAGAGCCTTGCAGAGGGAATTTGACTTGCATTTACAAGACCCTGATAGTCATATATAAACGACTAAGTTTTTACAAGCTATAGAATTTGCATGTATGTCTGGATACATTAGAAGATATGAAGAACATCTGTATTGACACAACGGGGGTTTTAGAAGAAACTTTGGAAGCTCATATTCTAAGAAGTTAGTTGATAAAATGATCTTTTCTGAGAGAAATTGTTGAAGGTCATCACTCCCTTCCCTCTCCCATTGTCCTAAACTACCCCCAAATGCCTAAACCTAGATCTCATGAGGAAGTACTCCAATCTTAGCTCCTGCTAAAGGACATGTAAGGTCTTGAGTGGGTGTCATGCCGATTTGGATCACTGCAGTCTGACAGCTAGGGTGTGATCCAATCTGAAAATCATCCAGGGAACAGCAAGGAGGATGCTTGCAGAAGTTCTAATAGTGAGCAGCAGAAAAAGATAGAGAGTTCTGAAATAGTACAATCTGAAAAGAAAACTGAGTAGAGATATAATAACGATCATTATATATTATATCTTTCTTACATATGTGAAGCACTGCCACAGGGAAAAGCTGTTCTTCATTGCTGTCTGTGTATAGAAAAAAGTTATATGAAGAGCAGCAAAAGAGAAGTAGATTAGTCATTATAAGATTATTTTTTTTGTAATAGGAAAAATGGTTCAGCACTGCAGCACATTTAAGAGAGGCATGATATTTTCACCTGTAACAGATTCTGAAATGCAGACTTGCCAGCAGCGGATTACTGGTAGTTCTGGTGTAGTTGGGTTGGTATAAAGACTTATGCAAGACAAGATTTGTGAAGTAATATATTTTATTAGATCAACTGATATAGCTGGGAGTTGGACACAGACTTTCAGGCACACCATACTTAGGATCTGAAGAAACATCTGATCACAAGAACTTGTATGTCTTGAAGTTTGCATTTTTTTTCCAGCTGTGTTAGTTTAATAAAAGAATGGTTTAACTCTAGTTGATTCCATTTTATACCTCTTGAGGACCCTTCTAACTCTTCTCTGTAGCATTTTGTGATCTGTTTAACATATCTAAATTAAGCATAGTGCTATATCTTGGCAGATTAAAGGGACTTTGACTCTTCATCCAGATTTGCATGATGGATGAAATACTGTTTACAGGAGAAGAATCTTTGATGTACAATGAATTGTATTGTTTTCTTGCAAGAATTACAGTGGTATTTCAGGCAAATACTGCATATGAGCATTTAAAGAGCTTTTGGTGAACATAAAATGTTCAAAAGCTATTGATTGCTACAATCTCTCTGGGGCTTACTTTTAAAGTTATTAAAAATCTATTTTTAGGCTAGTTTCTCAGGCTCAATTTTGGCATTTTTAAGGTATTAGCTTATGAATTTATTGCATCCATATTAAATAAGTGATTTATTTTGTTTGTAAAAACATTCAAAAATTAAAAAAAAAAAGAGGGAAAAGGTACAAAACAAGCTTTAAAGGCATATCTTTTAGAGTATCTTCTACATACTGTTTTTGATTGCAATAATCATGGTTGAAAATATACCACATTTAAAATGGGTTGCACTTAACACTGCAAAAATGGCATTAATTTACTTACCTCAAGTCATAGATACCTTTTTCCCAGGCAAATGTTATAGATTCTCTGCAGATGCAAAAGACACATTATGTCCAGCAAAATATTTTGTAAAATGTTTTGTTGCTTTCTTGATGCAGTTTATGAGACTCCATGTAGCATTTGAGTTAAGCATCACACTAGCAAAAGATAAACTTTTACAAAGGTAGATGTGTATTGCTATAGAGTAGAGCCAACAGATTAAAATAGACATGAGGAAAGTTATGTGAATAGTTAGTGAAGATAGTACTCACAGTACAATATGCTACTTTATTATACATCAGATGTTTTCTCTGCGGTGTTCTGTGGAAAACTACTCTTTGTTTATTGAGAATCTCTCTATGTATACCATTTTTTTTCCAGTCTAAAAGGAAACATGTGGTTTCTACACCAAATGGCATACCCAAATGTTCTTTATTAAACAAGGAACAACATTTCCTTAGTTCTGACTGAAAAACATTTTTTCTGTTAAAACATTCCCTAATTCATTTCCAACTCACTAACTTCTCTTTCCAAATTCAGTTTGCATTGCAGTGTGGAAGAATCATCACATGCGGACAGTCACCAACTATTTCATAGTGAATCTGTCTCTGGCTGACATTCTGGTCACAATTACTTGTCTTCCAGCAACTTTAGTAGTGGACATCACAGAAACTTGGTTCTTTGGGCAGCCCCTCTGCAAAGTGATTCCCTACCTACAGGTATTACTCTGCTGCATTTCTGTATACATTATCCATGTTAAAAAAAGGAGAAAGAGCAATAGCATCTTCCTAATGGTGATAATGTGATGAAAGTGTGTCAGTACTACTGAAGAAGATACCTCAGAATGCCTACAGAGGATTAAAGCACTGTTCCACTTGTGAATAAGTTTGTGCTTAGTAAATGTTGTTCTTGTTAGATTTTAGCAATACACCTTCTGGAATGTTTGTCTGATGCCCTTCACTTTGTGTCATCTTTTTTAATAATTCAGAAGGAATGTGAACCAGAAAAAATATGTCTTGGAATAGTTACGTACAGAACTATACTTTGTACATGGACCTAAACAACTACTCAAGTGTCCAGGACAGAGAGCTCAAACTTCTGAAGAACTCTGAAGGGAATCTATGCCTGTTTAGTGACTTATTTTGCATTCTTTAGAAATAGTCGAAGTGTCCTGGGAGCCAATCAGATTGTGTGCCTTAAAGATACTTGAACAGATTTTCTGCCTTAAATGTAATTGCCACTTGCTACCAGTGGACTTAAGTAATTATGAGATCGTTTGCACCAAAATACTTGACAGATAACTTTTCTAAGTGTAGCTATTCAGATGAATGCAGTGGGCATACTACAATGACCACCTACTTGGCCTTTTAGTCATTGTAAATCAAAAAAATTAAGCAGAACTCTGAATGCATGCAGGTGATCATCTCCGTGCCTCAAGCACAATCTGTATTTTCAGCAGAGACATATGCGTTAAGTCTGAAAAGCCACGTTGTCAAGGGCAACAGTTCTCCAGCAAGTACGTCTTCTACTGAGTAGTATCAAAATCACAAAACTTTTTTCAAAGCCTCCATTCTAGTGGGAGAAAAGAGAAAGGGAAATGATCACTGAACAACAAAATCAAAGTGATAGGTTGTTTCCTATACCGAATTGAAGGCCAAAATCGTATAGTCTGCTTTTAGTTGATATTTTTCACGAAATTCTGAATTTCCAATGTTCCTTTGAAAATTGAAAAGTCAAGATGGTGCTACTGATATCCAAGCATAAGATAGGAAAAAAAAACACTTAAAAATTGCTCTGTATAGAAAAAAAATAATCTAATTAGTGAACTGTTTTAGAAGTAATTTACCAGATAATATGTTGCAAATTCTAAGTTGCATACATTTATTCTTTCAGAATCTCACTCTATTACTCCTATTCACTTTGGGTAGCATCCTAAATGTGAACTGGATATAGATATAAGATATAGAAATGTAGACATAAGGAAAAAATTCTTTCCTGGAAGGGTGGTCAAATGCTGGAAGAGGCTTCCAAGAGAGGTGGTTGCAGCCCCACACTTGTCAGTGTTCAAGAGGCATTTAGATAATGCTCCTAATAATATACTTTAACTTTTGGTCAGCTCTGAAGCGATCAGGTAGTTGGATTTAATGATCTTTGTAAATCCCTTCCTAGTGAACTGTTCTATTCTATTTGATTCTACAGTAGATGAGGATGTCTGTTGCAATTCCTTAGGAATTGACTTAAAACAGGGTATTTTTCTGAAAATAATTTCCATTCAGTAATTTCAAATAGAAAGCTAAGTATGTTGAAAATACATTATTTTTAAAACTGAAAAAAATTACAATAAATCATTTTTAAACCAGAAAAATTTCATTTACATTTACATAATATTTCCTTTTCTTTAGACAGTTTCAGTCTCTGTGTCTGTACTAACACTTAGCTGCATTGCTTTGGATCGATGGTATGCAATTTGTCACCCTTTGATGTTTAAAAGCACAGCCAAGCGAGCAAGGAACAGCATTATAATTATCTGGATTGTGTCCTGCATCATAATGATTCCTCAGGCTATTGTTATGGAGTGCAGCAGTGTGTTCCCAGGATTAGCCAATAAAACCACCTTGTTCACAGTGTGTGATGAGCACTGGGGAGGTGAGTGTGTCATTGACCATAAAGATTGAATTTTTCCTGCTGTTATGTAATAAAAATATCAGAACATATTAAAATGCAGTCAAGTTTCATAAACACATGACAGAATGTTCTTAATTATATAACCTTTCCTAGAACTACTGTTTTTCAAATACTCTGAATTTTTATTTTCTTTTATACTGGTAAAACTAAAAGTACATTTGAAACCAAGTTTAAATGAATGAGGCTGTCTAATGTCTTGGCCATGGTAATGTTTACCAGGGAGTAAAAATGTTCCCATCCTTAAGGACTTATGCTTATATAATTCTCGCCGATCAATGGACAAGTTATTTCTTCAGAAATAGCTGCTCAGAAACAGAACTTCTATTTACCAGATACATTGATTTTGCTGATTGGTGATATTTGATTAGGTCTTTATAGGTATCTCCTGTGACTTCAATGTGATTTGCATATTGTTATAGAATTTACAGAGTTGTCATGGATACGGGATAGCATGTTAATCTACAATTTGAAATTTGCCATGGACAAGATAAGTTTAATATTTCAGTCAGTTACAAATGATTCTATCTAAGAAGTGTTACTCTGCCTTTCTGCCAAAGACTGACTTTGAATCTAACTTGTTCTGTATTTGAATTCAGCTGCAGGAAGTCATAAGTGTTGCCAAGAAGTATCTACTTCCATTTTGCCTCAGTTCACATAGCAAGTTGTGTTAGCTTCTCACTTGAACAGTTAAGATTCAATTCTGGTGGGTCTTGGCATAACTCCAATGCTAATAGAGCATATAAGTTACATGCTGTGTCTCTGACGCTGGATATAATGACCATCGGTAAGACCATCATTCACACACGGGAAAAAAAAGCCAAGTTTGACGAAACATATAACTAAAGGAGGTTGTTTAATAGTCTCAAGACATTCTAAAATACAATCAGATTCTCCATCGGAGCTGTGTCTGTAGAAGATTCCAGTTCTGTGAACAATTAAGATAAAGTACAACTGAATCACCTCTACTTGACTATTGTGATTAATTTGTTCAAGCAGCTTTAACTGCTGAGGGTTCTTCCATGTGCTATTCTGGAAGTTCTTTCCCTGCTAATGACCTCTGTAGGGCCACGGGGTGATTAATGAGAAGACACTGGCTATTGCATTCCCCGTTCTTTATCTCCTTCATCCTGGTTAGTCCTCTGGGACAAGGCAATGGGGCAGAGATGGCTGTTAGCTGGCTGGCAGTCATTCCAGACAAAGATGTGCTGAAAGTTTGTAGGTTACAGTAAGATGCTGTTAAGCTGGGAGTATTGTACTTGATGTTTTATTGGAGTGGCACATCTGCTTTTTCCTTCTAGTGTTCTTTTTTCATCTGTGAACAATTTTGAATCTCAGTCTGCTTCTAGATGCTGCAGTATTTATGTGACGGTTTTCTTTCACAGCATTCACTCTGAGTACAATTTGTCCATTCGTTTTGACTGCAGAGTTAATTATCCATGTCTTCCTCACTTCAAGGTTAGATCTGAAGCAAAGATTCTTTTAATCATCCAAGGAAATAAAAATGATGGACAGCACTGCAGTTAATTAATTAGGGAGTCAGGAGAGCATTTCATCAGGGAGCACAATCTCAAAATTTCCAGATCTCTGTTGGCCACTCCTTGATTTCTAACAGGAAAATTTGTCTTTCAGACTGGAGTCCATAATAGCTGTAGAACTATTTTAAAGTTCCCAGACTCATTCAGTCTGGACTAGAGTAGTTACAGCTCACAGATATGCCTGAGATGAAATACCTATTATATAAAAGAAGTTCCCAGACTGTTAGTAAGATTCTTGTATTTATCCAAAGTATATTTCTCTTCAGGTTATGCTATGAACCTTTACCCAGATGTTTGGAGAGGCAGAAAGGGGCATAATAAAGGCAAGTACTTGCAGGTAGAATTGTTGTTTTTGTGTATAGCTTCAGAACTGAAGAGTCAATACTCTAAAATGATTTTTTTAAATTTTTTAAATCGATGTTGAACATAAAATGAAAATAATTTTACATTAAAAATCCATGAAAGTTTTCTGAAATTGGAAAGCTTTTCATTCTACTTAAGTATAACAAGCCTATTTTTATCCTGATGCCTTTTTAATGAATGATTCTAGTGATAAAGCACCATTATTGCTACTTATTCTGCTGGTGCATTTCATGTCCATAAAAAATAATCCTCTCATCGCTTTGTAATAATAGCTTACCCTAGTAACTCAAGAAAAGGATCTTTCTGTCTATTAAGTTACAAGTAGGTTGCTCAAATCATGAAATGTCTTAGTAAATGTAGAGTTAACCATCTATTGTCCATGAAGATGAAATATAATACATCCCTTTCAGACCATGGAGTATAAAGTGTCATTAGCCACAAATACTTTTGATTCAATTGATTTGTCTAAGGACATTGGGTTGGGCCACTGCACAGAAGATACAATTTTTCTACTGAGAACCTGGGTTTGAAATCACAAAAGCCCCCAAACAGAAAAACAAAAAACATGGATAGCAGGACATCAATTTGAAAAGACTGGTGAGCATAAAAGCCAGAAAAAGGACTAAGGAGCTAACATTTTCAAAGAGAACATTTGCATTCTTTTCTTGGATTTTGTTTTGCCTTCTTTGACTATGGAATATCTAGAGTCAAAGACAGCTAACTAGGAGAAGGTTGAAGGAGAAAGAAATTTGTGTTCCTAAGAAAAAGCCATATTTGCAAAGAGAGTGGAGATGTAGTAGATACTGCACATACTCAAGAGGCTGAGCAAATTCAATCGGAGAATGAATTTTATGAAGAGCAAAGCAATTATATTTGGGCGTTTACTGTTTCATTTAGAACTGAACATAATTTATGTGGTCTAAAATTAGGACACATCTGATGAAATCTTTGCAGAGCATCATGTGCACCTTATATTCCAAAGATGTTAAACTGTGAACTGTCAAGGCTGAAATTTTAAAAGGAGGTTCTTGATGGCACTTTCAATAGTAATTCAGAACTCTATACTAATTCTGGGAACTCAGGATAATTGAAACGTGAGGTGCTATGAGGGACTAACAGACAGGAGGATATCTGGAACAGTCCAGGAACATGTCAGAGATGCCAAAACTGGAGACAGCACTGTACTCAGACTTAGGTCCAGCTGCTGAAGTCCATACAAGTCTGGTGAGTGTCTGGATGGTCTGATCAACACCGTGACACTTGGGCTCCTAAATGGAGAACAAATAGTGGCCACCCTGACTAATAATAAGATTTCAAGCATGTGGTTGGAGAGCTGCCAGTGCAAATGGAGTAATAGTTCAGTCTAAAACAAGACTCAATTTCTTTTTAATTGTTTCTGGCATTCCTGAATATAAAATTCATTGCCAATTCTAGGCTGAGGGTTTTTCATTTTGAGTACTGTCTAATAACAATATTTTATTTGGGAATGCAGAAGGATCCAACTCACTTAAGGAGCCAGCATTGGCCGCTGTTCTATAATAGTCTGTAATTGCTATGTGCTGAATTTGATGATAAAGTGCCAAAATAAAAGAAACATATATTAAAACAAGTTCACCATGTGCCCAAGCCAGGTAAACACGTTCTCTTAGAGCTGTTTGTGAAGAGTGTTAGCCAAAATGCATTAGCCAATCCCTTTGCATATGATAAAAAGAATATGGAGACAATCCTTTCCCAATACTACATGGGTGAACAGAAACAAAAGGAAGCGCTTTGTGTTCCATTTCCTCCTAGATTACTCGTAAAATACTACAAAAACATATTGTCTTAATTTTGGAAAATAACATAGCTGGAAATTGCATTGTTACATGAAGGTTTGTACATCCTGTTTATCAAAGTGTTCAGCATTTTATTCCATAATACTATTTGCTACCTGGAGCATGGAAAAGAACAAACAGACACTAAGTGTTAATCCATGCCATAGTTATTTAAGAGTACTGTGCAGCTATTGAACAGGCACAACTATACTGCATTGCATTAGAAGTTACATTAGTTCAGATATAACCTGAAACAGGCTAATATGAGTGATACTAAAAAGGCAAACTGTATTCTTATGTTCAAAAATGCAAGGAGTGAGAATATTTGAACTGTATTGTTTTAAATGATTTAAAAATGCAGAAGATACAGAAAAATGTGTGGAGCGTTTTAAGGCAGCAGGAAGCCAGATTGTTTTTAATACTAAAATCATGCTTGGTGTTGTGATGGTTTGATAGCACAAGAATAATATATCTTGTTTGAAAACATTATTTTAGTATTTAACTATTTGTAGGTACTCTGACCCAGGAAAATAGTTTGGAAGTAACTGTGCTGTGTAATCTAATTTTCTCATGCATAAGCACATGCACTTTCTAACGTCCTTACTTATCAAGCTTTATTTTAAAAGTATTCTTTTTAAGCTGCTTTTCTTCTGCATATTGGTAAGCCTAAAATGTCATAGGCATCTTCTTGAGACTAGAGAATCCGAGAGCTCTCCATGGATGGTCAAAAAAGTTGATAGTCTTGTTATTTTTACCTATTCTTAGAGAAGCTGTCTAAAGTACCAATTTCATTATGCACTTGCAGCTTAAGGGAATATTTTATTTGCTAGCCATACCAAAACCTTTTGAGTCTGTGTTGTTTTCAGTTTGTATATATATGTACATACACATATAATGTAAAATTCTGGCTAAATCCAAAATCAGTAGTTTCAAACTGCTGCTTCCTTTCTTACCTGAACAGTAGTCTGGGACTGCAATGCAGTTCTGAGAAGGAAATAAAGGAAACAGTCTGAGGTTTGTTTAGTAATCCCTACAGCAGACAGAAGAAGGCTTATTTTGGCATACTGATCATTTACCAGGTGCAATAATCATACTATATGACTGGTGCTGAGTACAGACACCAATCCCACCTCCATTCCAATCCCTGTGGCCCTTTATTTTCTTTTTGTCACCTTCCCTCTTTTCAGTACAACAGCAGCTAGTGACATGAGAATCCTTAATTTCTTATTAAAGTGATGGCTGAGAATTATCTCCCCCTGACCCACGGCCCTGGTAGATAGTAAAGACAGTTTTCTGCTTGAGAGTGAGAGGATCAGTTGTTCCAATCAGGCAGCTGATATATCACCAGGTCCTAGAGACTGATTGATGCTCTCATTCAAGGAGCCTGCAACTTACCCACTTGATAAATGAACAGTACCCCAAACCAACCCTTCATCCTCCTCACTGCTGTGATTGTCAAACAGCTTTAAAGCTTTTTGTTGGCTTGAGAAGCTAAACAGAGTCATGCTTCTTAGGGAAAAGTTCTACAAAGGGCTTTGCTGTGGGTGGAGGAGGGACAGGTTTCCTTTGATGTTAAGCAGCTGGCACTTTCCAGGTGGCTAAACTTCAAAGGCGAGTCTTAGGATCTTCCACCAACCTGGTTCGTCAGTTCTTTGTAGATAGCTAGGTTCATTTAATGTTTGATTTTACTTGGAATGCTAAATTGGAAGCCATAAACTCCAGATGTCCTTTTAAATATGCACTGTCCTTCCACCTGAAAGGGGCCTGGCTGCCTGCAGAGCATTGAGGAGGCAGGTGGCACCTCCTTCTGAATAGCAGGAATGTGCTTTCAGCTTTGACCTCCTGTGATCCTAGTAAGTCACGTTCCTCCAGTTTCACCTTAATCTCCCCACTTGGGGAGCCTAAATGTTAATATTTCCCCCATCTGACTGGACTATTGTGAGGCTGCATTTTCTGAAGTACAAAAACAATTTAAAAATTTTGAGATCATCAGTAAATACACAAACCCAAGTTACTGTTAATTATAAATAAATAATAATAATAAAGACTCAAACGGCCTGCCTCCTGCAGGGATATTCACAGAGTGCTAGTAGCTGCAGCTGTTCATGTAAAAGTTGATAAGCTGATTTGCTACAGGAACTTAGAGCAAGTAAGGAGCCAAATGCTGCTCATCTGAATTGTTTGAACCCTTTTCCATCAGTGCTGTGAAATATCAATGGCACTGTTTCTGTTGCCTTTTCTAGCAGTGAACATAGGCAAGATTTTGTCCATTGCTTGCTATGGTTTATAGTACAAACTATACAGCAAGTTTCTATTTCCCTGATACTGAAGTTCTGTGACCAGCTGGCTCTTTGAGGGCCAACAGAATGTGGTCGGTGTTTGAGGGTGAGCCTTGAGTTAACATAATGGTACAGTCCTGTCTACGAGAGATATAGCCCAAGTCTGTGTACTCCTTGACTATTCAACCTCTTAGTGATTCTCCTGGCATGCAAAGGGACTTCTTATTTGATAGGATGAACAGTCTTTATTACTTTAAGAGGCAGAAAATAAGTTTGATTCACCAAAGTTCTCATCTCATGCAACTCTTTCTTCCTTTTTCTTTAGTTAAAACTACAATCAACAGTTTCAGTGGGAGATCTCATCATCTTGAAATATTAGGAAATTCCAGAAATTAATATAAGCATTCCTTTTTGACTCTAGCCCAAAATGCAGTGCTTAGGATTACCATGCAATCTAACTGCTCGTACAGTACAGTTTCTCTTCTGCTACATATTGTCACTCTACGTCATGGTCATTCCTTTTCTGAGACTAATGCTGAAGACAGTTTCATGACCTTTTAGAAGTATCAAAGATGAGGCAGTTTAGAATGGGTTAGCTACTGTTAGATACTGCAATGTTCACTGATTTAATAAAAGCTAAACTTAAGAATCAGTACGTAAAGCAATAATGTCATATGAAAGCAATGTGTATGGAAGTGATGCAAAAATCAATCCTGAAAATGAGATTACTGGATGCATCTCCCGTTATTATGTACTATGTCTGAAATGCACATGCATATCTGTATGAATAATGGCTTTAAGTGATTTGGACATGTATGTATATTTAAATGTGTTTTGGGTTGTTTTTTTTTTTTTGAATTATCTTTCCAGCCGAGGTTTACCCCAAAATGTATCACACGTGCTTTTTCCTGGTGACATACATGGCACCACTGTGTCTTATGGTGTTGGCCTATTTGCAAATATTTCGAAAGCTGTGGTGTCGTCAGGTAAGTCACTTACGCTAGCTCTCTTTGCTTGCTGTTGTAACCATGTACTGATTCTCATGTGCATTTCCTTTCTACATATGTTCCATTTTGTCACATAGGATCTGATTTGCACGGATTTTTACATCCAGTACTGTCACCAGATCCAGTGACACTGCTGACTTGTACTCACCTTGGATAGGAACTGAGATGAATTCTAAAATGAAGGCAATCAGGCTGAATGCAAAACTCTTCTTCCTCATGTCTGTGAAAGGCTTCTAAGAGGGACAGAAAGAGAAGAAAAGTCAACAGAAAGACTGATTTTAGAGAGTAGAAAGATCTCCTACATTATATCTGAAATGCTGAAAGATTTTAGGTGATATATATGGTGTTCGTGTACTGCTAAAATTTTCTGTAGCGGTCATAAGTTAGAATAGTGTTCCTCATTTTGTTAGCAGACTGTACAATGGTTTTTTTATTTTTCATTCTGTAGAGTCTCAGTTTCAGAGAAGGTCCAGTCTAAACAAAAGTTGGAAAAGAAACTCCAACTGTCAGAACTGTGATTTTGAAATTGTCTGATGTGAACCTGGCTAGTATCAGTAACAATGGATGAGAATTACTGAGAAATAACTGGCATAATTTATAACATGAACATCTCATTTTTCAAGTTTCAAATTCAAAAGATAGGAAAGTAAGCAAAAATACAAAACAACAGCATCAAACAAGCACACATGTGAACTGAAGTGATACAGAATATGTGAACTTTTTCAGGAATGTTTTTCCCCCTCCAACAATTTAAATTGGTGTCAGCTTGCTTGAGAATAATTTTGTGAGGAGTACCATAATCTGTCATGCATCAATCTGTGCTTCCCTCTGCTGTCTTCTGCTTTGTCCAGCATTTATCTGTAGCTGTATCCCTGCACCATCCTCTGTCCTGTCATTCTATAAAAGGCAATAAACTCAAACTATGGAAGAGATGATGCAAGATATTCCCTCTCTTTTCCTCTCAAGTGGCTCTAACAGTGACTATCGGGATATGGGCATGAACCATTTCTCTTTCACCATTATGTCTTATATTGTCTGAATTTGAGGCTGTCCTGACCACTGTATATTATCTACAATATCAGGAGCATGTTCTTCTTGGTTGAGATTGAGTCATCAAGGAAGTCCCAAGTGTACTTTAGATTTCTAAAGACATTTATGTTTAAAAATAAAAATCAAACCTTATATGGACAGAAATTATCTTTTGCAAATAGCTAAAATATGGAAAAAATAATCAGAACTGTCTTTAAGGCATTTTGATATCTATCAGAATAGCAATTATTATCATTTTTAATCCTGTTAGGTAAAACCAGAGTAAAGCTATTTATCTTTGAATTATCATTCTTGCTTTTAATTTTTTACATTCATAAGATTAAATAACAAGATAGTTTCAAGATAAAACTTAACATTTACAATTTGAGGGGGCTCTTCAGTAGGAAAAAGGCTCTGCTGGGTTACTTTTGAAATTAAGTTCGGTCTCACATAGTTCTAAGATGCTGTTTACTGCTGAATGATTATTTGTGATTCTTTCTGTCCTGTGATACCCAATGACCTTACCACTATGTTCCTTAACCTTTTCTTCTGCTTTCTTTAGAATCTTCCTATTATCTCAAAATGTCCATTAGTTTAGTTAATGTAAGCAATTGTTCTTAACCTGCATGTAGCTTGAAAATCCTGGTTAAAGTTCAAAGTAGAAGATGAGCTGCTGGAAACTAACCGTTTTGGTGTTTGAGAATTTTTTTTTTTTTCAGTTATGTTAGCTGCTCTGTTTCTTCTCAGTATTTCTTCTCCCTGTACATTTTGTACACTAATAAGGTTAGGATGTGGGTTTTTGGGTGGCATAAAGACGAATACTGCTACAGGCTTAGGGCTGTCAGTGATGTGAAACTGCAGACATCTTGTTTCCTGGCTTAGATGATAGCACTATGAAGAAGAGGCTGCAGTAAGTGAAACTGAAACCATTTCACATCTTTTAACAGCTGTGACTCAGCTGCAGACATCAGGCATTTTTCTAAGTGCAACAGGTGTGCCATAATCAATCACGTAGAGCAAATGAATGCCCTTCAATTAAGAAATCACGCTGTTTACAAGAATTTCAGTTAAATATGGTGATCTTGCTGCAAGGTACAATCAGCTTTCCAGGACTATGTGACACAAAAAAAAAAAAAAAAAGTATATTCTTTCTATGTCTTACAGTTTTTCTAAAAGTTCTTTGTATTTTTTTTTAAATTGAGTGTGATGAGCATGCTAACATTCAGATGATTAAAGATAAGACAAATGATCAGGGTGTCTTTTTTTTCCATACTTTGTGCAAGATCTCTTAAAATTACTGATTGTGTCTTTCACGCTGATCTTCACGTATAAGCTTTGCAATATTTGGTTTAATGATTTGTCTGTGCAAAGGGAAGCACAATCATGCCACAAATACCAGGATTTTGAGTAATTTATTTTAATTATTAGAAAGGAAGTAGTGGCTCAGAAGACAGTGTTCTCTTGTGGATTTTAAGTGGGTTAAAAGTGACATCTGAACAAATAAGTAGAACTGAATGGACTTATGGTAAAAGTGTTGATACATAATTTATATTATTGAGTCTTGTATACTTGGTTTTATTGATGTCCAAATGCATTGACACTAAAGTCTTTTTATATTAATAACTAGGAACCCTGACCATTTTTATTTTGGCAGCTGAAATACACCCTTCCAATTTTTGCAAGCTGTTATTCCATTTAGAAAGATTTTATCTACTTAAAAATCCTTTGATAACAATTTGAGGATATAGAGGAAAGGTGCATCAGAGAATAGCAACGCAATGTTTAGTGCTTTTTTGGACACAGCTAGAAAACTTTTAGTGAAATTTTGGAATCATACAAGCTCTGCACAACTATCTCTGTAACTATTTCAATAACCAAAGCAAATACATGCATCAGACTTGTGTATGTATACTTGTACGTACGTAATACATGTGTATCTAAGTACATATTTGGAAATGTTTCTGTATATCCACACACTTCTGAAGTGTTCTGTCCCTTAGGTCGTACTGGTTCAGCTAGGCATCTGTGGGTAGATAGCACCTTTTTTCCTGATCAAACTCTTACTTTAGCATTAGTTATTGGACTATCAGTATCAGTTATTTGCCAGGTAAAGGCAGAGGAGAGGAGGGTTCTGTATAAAGGTTCTCAATGCAAACTTCTGAAAAATCAGCCTTTTGATGGACAGTGGTACACTGTATGCATCCCTACCTTTGATCACTTCTTGCTATTGAAGACTGCTTATAGAGCGGAAAAGAGACTTCTGCCTGCACAGACAGGTACAAGCCATGTACACAATTGTGTCTAACATTTCAGTAGAAACCACAGTTCACAATTTTGAGCCAAGCTACTCTTCACTGAAATTGCATCTATTAAGAAAGCTGGTCCCAGAACTCTTCCTGTGAATCTTTTGCATAATCAGGAGAGAAAGGTCAGGAGAGATTTTGCTGGGTTTTTTTCCACTTTCCTCTCCATTATCTGATGAGCTCTTGCTGCAAAAATGGTAATTCAGTATGTGTGAAAAGGAAAGAAAATCTTTCATTTTAAAGTTACAGAAAGAGGAAAACAAAATACCCCTGATAAGCCAGAATCAAAATCTTAGATAGTGTATAATCTCTGCAGTGCATGGCAAATACACATTGCAGTACTACACTCCACAGCTAAAGAGATTAAATCCCTTGGAATAGGAGAAGACATGTTCAGATTTGAAACTAGTATTGCTGATTTGACTGAATGACTGGAAATAAATAATAGCTATTCTAGAACAATTCTGCATGTGCATAGAATAAGCGTCTCCATTTTAACTTTTTTTCTTTTTTTTTGAAAAGCATGCCCAAAATTTCATTCTCTTCTGATCAGTTTCTATGGATAAGATCTAATTTTAAAATTCTACAATAGAGGACGTGAATTCTGCAGATAATTTTAAACATGAACTATTTTGTACTCATGGGAGTCGTCACCCAGTAGGCAATTGCACTACACATGAATAAAACTATATTTCTACCTTAATAGTTTTCACAATGGATAACATTGAAAACATTGCATTGACTTCCTTGAGAAAGTTCTTACCATCTGTAGTCTTACACATGTGAAATAATTTTGAAGAACTGAAACAAAATTGCTTTATTTGGCTTGGCTTATACAAGGACACAAAAAGCAAAGACGTATCTTTTTAATAGCTTGGTGCTACATCTACCCACTGCGAACTGTCTGTGGTGAACTTAACTCTTCCTATGTCTTGGCAATCTTTTGTGATTTCTCTCTTCATCACTGTATGGCCATTCGGTTTTGAAGAGCTTTGCAACAAGATCCACATTTCAGCTGTAACCTCTTTAGCTGCTTCATTGTCATCTAGGTTGCATATTTGAAATTTTTATAGCTTATGTATGCTTTCAAACTTTTTTTCCATCACTGAAAAGCTGTGTAGTAGCTTAGACAAGCAACATATTAATAGGATAAACTACTGTCATACGAGAAAATATTTAATGTAGAACTTCTTAGCAAAATAATTTTAGTAGTAGGATTGCTAAGTATGATAATCTGAAGATATAAGCAAGGCCAGTTAAGTGGGAACTAAGGATCATTTTAATGTATCGATTGCTGTATTTGGATAAACCACAGTCTTTCATGCACTCATTCAAGTTTGTCTGAAATCTGATTTGTTTCTCCCAGATATGTGAATTAATTTGATACAATAGAATGCTTCTCCATACAAGCTTGCCTTGTATATGTCAACATGTCTATTTTTATTGCTACAGCTACTTACAGTGCTCGTTTTTCAAATGCCAATGATGAGGATGCCCCTTATTCTGTCTTTTTTAGATCCCTGGAACTTCTTCGGTTGTTCAGAAAAAATGGAAGTCTCTGCAGCCCTCAGCACAACAGCGAGGGCTGGGGCAGTCAACAAAGTCAAAGATGAGTGCTGTGGCAGCTGAAATAAAACAGATTCGTGCAAGAAGGAAAACAGCACGTATGCTAATGGTTGTCCTCCTGGTTTTTGCACTTTGCTATCTACCAATTAGCATCCTCAATGTCTTGAAAAGGTAAAGTTTATCCCCAAATGTAAACACTTGGTAAAGCTTTCTATCTAAAACCATTCCTTTGTTATGAGTCTTCTTATTCTGAAAGAGACTTTTGAAGGGGAAGCCTACTTATTTCGTGATAAAGAAAATGAAAATAAGCATACAGTTGCAACAAAATAAATGCACCTAACTTATCTGTGGTACTGAAAGTCTTGGCCAGATTGTACAAGCCTTATTAGTAAGCTCTTCCTCATGAAAATGATCTAATTTATCTCCTCATTAAAACCTGTCATTTACATGGGATTACAGCTCATTTGCTGTAAATGCACCCTGGAAGTCCGTTTCCCTAAAGCAGCAGCTGAGAGTAAGCAGGAGAGAACAGTGTTATGGCTTGGCCCCAAGGACTAAACCCAAGCTTCATCACATATGGTTTTGAAACACAATTTTGAATCTATTTTTAGGATATTCCTTCAGTTTGTCCATAAAGCTGTTTTATGTTTTTACTTTTTAACCCTTTTCTCTCCTGCTCATTTTAGATGTAATCGTTTACACTCTGCTTTTTGTAAAGCTTGACAAGTTTTGATATAGTTACATCTCTTGAGACCTCTGGCATACTGATAAATAATGACATAGAGCAGAAGGTTTGATCTTGAAGCCATTAGCTGTTTTTAAGAGACGAAGTATCCTTAAAAAAGAAACAACATTTTGTTTGCATGTGAGGAATATTTAATTTTTAAGAAGTAGTTTCAAGTTGGATATGAAGGCTAAAATACCTCGCACTCAATTCTGACGTTTTCCTGAGGTCTAATTTAAGTACTTTTCATCCTCAGGTCCCTTAGTAGGCAATGCAGAGATAAAAAGACTATTTCCAGAAGACAACTCAGGCCACCTCTGATCTAAACCATAGAGGAACTACAAAGGCTGCTTCCACTACACCAGCAGACTAGACCTGTGGATAGATTTGCATTTAAATAACAAAAGTGAGGTGTAAGGAATCTGGGCAGATTTCTCTGGAGGACAGAAGCTACTATTGTGGCCTCCATAGCTCAGTTCTTGGCCAATTTACTGCCTTTTGAATTCCACAGAGATTCTGTTTGTTGGAGAATGGTCCTAGAGATGGAAACAGTGACATGAATTGGTCAACTTTTTCCATCTTTTCTTGGTTTATCTTGCACCCACTGACTTTGGCTACGTAGCAGAAAAGTCATTCATCTGCACTTTTCCAAAGTAAAGTTCTTATTCTTTCCAAATTGTGCAAAACTGAGAATAGACACTGAGGCATGAAGAGAGGACTTTATTCTCTCAAGAAAACAGCAATGTTGAATCAACTTTTCTGTGATACTGCAAGTAAGTCATCAGAAAGAAAATTAGGTAGGCTAGAAGTCGGCAATTAGTTCTTTTTATGTGATTTCTAATTTTGCCATCTTTCAGGTTTGCTTTTCTTTTTCTTTAGGGTTTTTGGGATGTTCAATCATGCTGATGACAGAGAAACCGTATATGCCTGGTTCACATTCTCACACTGGCTTGTATATGCAAACAGTGCAGCCAATCCTATTATTTATAACTTCCTCAGTGGTAAGTTGCAGTTACCTAGCATTCAAATTTAATGTATGGTTTAAATGTAATGAGCCATAGCAAATAAGATTAATGATCGTATAACATCAGCTGAGCTCCTCCAGTGAGAGCTAGATCCTCTTCTTGGAATAAGTTGCCTGATGTATCCCATTACCTTCAGGCTGTTTACCTATAACTAACCGAAGCAGTGCCAGGGCCTGAGTCCAAGTGCTTGAATTCAATTGTCCATGCCGCTAATTTGTTGGAGAAGTCACTGGCATGACTTTGGTCTGAAACAATTACCATTCTTCTGAATCCCTGGGTACTGTTTGAGAGTTAGTACAGGCCAAGGGCTGTCCCCAGTTGGCATTTTGTATGCAGCAATCAGGTTTTGGAGGCTGCGAGTGTTTAATAGCACTTGCACAGCCATGCTGTGCCAACTAGGTTCAAGGCCAAAGAACCAGTCAGAATGCTGTTTACTTATTAGCATAGGTTTGTCTTAGCTTGTATTTGTCTGATGTGGCTATGGACAGCAGAATCAGGACCAAAACTGGTGGTATTAACCTACATGCAGGGAGGCAAAAGCTAGTTAACTGTCACTACACGTTTCTCCTTTGTGTTTTTTTGAGGTGTGGAGCGTGAGGATGATCTGAACAATTTACCCTGAGTTCTGAAAGCAGATTAATGGGCTGTTGAACACTTCAAACTTTTTGAAAATATATTGAAATTGAAATACAGATTAACCATGCCCTCTCATTTCAATGTAATGATTGTCATTTAAGCCTACTATTGCTCAATTAGTTGTTTTTGTTAAATATGTTGTTAATCGACAAACTCTCTACACCATAGTTTCATAAGTTGTTCTACTTCATTAATTCTGTCTAGCCAAGAATTATTTAGCTTTCATACCATACCTTATATATATCTTCTTATAAAGGTTATTTTTTGTCCTTCTTTCTCAAAGCCATTGAAATTGTGATTTCCTGCTTCAGTAGCATTAGAAAAATGTGAATGTTCTAGATTAATTTTACATTAGATAACTGCTTTTTTTCTAAGCTATAAAGTTGATTGAAACATGGTTTACAGTACAATTTTTTTCAAGAATCTTTTCTTCTGGTTAACAGGGAAGTTTAGAGAAGAATTTAAAGCAGCATTTTCTTGTTGCATCTTTGGCATTCACAGTCACCATGATGAACGGCTTTCCAGAGGTCGTACCAGTACAGAGAGTCGGAAATCCTTGACCACCCAGATCAGCAATTATGATAATGTTTCAAAACTTTCAGAACATGTTGTATTGACAAACATAAACACACTTACAGCAAATGGTAATGCACCTATTATACACTGATAGTATGCTTGTACCTGTGTCTTTTGAAGCTGTGGAAGTAAAATTTAATTGTGTGTAGAACAATCTTTGAATCTTAACAGAGAACAATGAGAGAAAAGTGTTCACAATTAAGAACTGACAGTAAGAAAAGTAAGTTACAAGATATGTTTTATGGAGTATGCTACAACTTCGATTATAAATTTATGAATCAAAATTTCTTATAAACTCTTCCAAAATCTGAGTTGCAAATGGAGAAGGCATAGGGTAAAAATATTTTATTTAAATATTTTTTTTGATCTCTGCATCCTTTAGTTTCCTAAGTAAATGAAGAACAGGTATCTGAAGATGTGAAAATAATTTTCATATTGCAATGTGTTTATAAACAGATACATCTTACTCAGAGCTAATTGTCTGAAGCTGTGGAATATTTTATAATAGGTACATATGTTAGCCAAAATTGAGTGTACACATAGAACTACCCAATGTCCTTTATTATTCCAAATGATCTTCTCACCAGGAGTTCTGATGTGAGTTGAGCTGATCAAATAAGAAATTGACATGAATTTCTATTCTCACATTTTTTGTTCTTTAACCTGCTGGATAGGTTGTTATAGATATTCAGGATCAGCGGGGTAGCCACTTTTGATTTTTCTCCAATACAGGTTGATAAACAGATTAACACAGTTTAAAATGAAAGGCAGAAATTGTTCAAACTTTGCCAGTTCCATGTAGACACTGAAATGACTGCAGTTCCCTAGCTTTGTGAATAAGTGGAAAATGACAAATTATTATTTGATATTTCTCATTACCTTATACATTATATTGCAGCAGGACTTTGCAAGGAATGGGATTCATCCCTCCTCTCCTAGATACAGGAACGTTGATTGTCTAGAAGTTACCTTAGGCTAGGACTATATATCTCTATGCTGATAGCAGAGAAATTGGTATGTCCAAGGACAGCTAATCTATTCCTAACAAAATATCTAAAAAGGATGAAATTAATTACCTCCAAAGAGATACGTTCCCTCCACTTACTCTAGAAGATTCACCAAGTGACTCATTTTGGTAATTCCATTTCAGACCACTGAAGTTAGTTGTCCAGAAACAGGTTTCTGGTGGGTGCCTTTCTGGAGCAACAGCTGAAGAGTGGTTAGGATACTCCACAATGTCTAAAGCAGTTTATACTTAAAATGTTGGAAATCAAATCCAGAAATGAATTTCTTTAGTACGATGATGTTAAGAGAGGACTTTCTTCCTCTAGGATTGTAGGATGGGATTTTAATTCAATACTTAAATGTAGATACAAACAGATGTTCTAGATGTATAAGAACCTATAAGAGATCTAGGCGCAGTTATGTTATGTAAACACAGGTATCTGGGAATCCTTATGGAGTTTAGCCCTACTTTTTTGGCATACTGTTGCCTGTCCAAAAGCACGTAGATACTCTATTAGATTTGCCATTTCTACATGAAGGCCTCGTAGATCTAACAGGACGCTAGTGATTTGCTAGCTGTACTGAGTCCCTGTAAACACAGTCAACAGTGCCTAAAAGGCCTTTCAGCACACTCCAAAATAAGCACCTGGTGATTGGTAATTAAGTACTGTCTGCTCTCCATATTGTGATCATGTTGGCCAGATTTCCATTGAGTCTACAAGTTCAGACATTCAAATTGCCTTGTGTGTTGACACGTAAAATCAGGTGTCTTAATCTTGAACTGAATCTCATCCACAGTCTTAATGGCAAGCATGGTACTCTATTTCTGATGATCGTACACTCACATTGGAAGTGCTGTGACAGTGGAGATACCTAATTCTTTTGGAAAAAGAGATGGCAAAATGCAAGTGTCTTGTTTTGGAATCGGGTGCAGATTGTCATCTGCTCCCGGTCATGATCTGCTCCTGATAAGTGAAGACACTCCTCTAATGAGCAGAGTTCCTCTGTGTTCTTACTGAAGTCCTTAGGAAATGCTCCACTGCTTAACACTGTCTTAAGTAAGCCTTTGTGGTTTCTTTAATTAAAATATACATTCCCCAGACTGAGGAATAAAGTTATTTCCATACATAAGAATAAAATATCTAATAAAGAAGGCAAAGTTGGTAAGGAAAGGTGTTATAGGGATGGAATATGGAGTGTTAAGATGAAGTATAAATCTGATTCACTCTTTGACTCTCTTCCGGCTATACTGGTGTTAGTCTTACAAATTCAGTCTGTATTTGTAGCAAAGCATTTCTAGATCTAGCAAAGACTATCTGTCAGTAGGATTGCAGTGATCTATACATTAACTACTAAAGAAGCAACTTTCTTTTTTTCCACCAAATTCAGCTTGCCCTTCTCCATTAGCGTTGCCATTTCTGTATGTAGGGCACAAGCAAGATCATAACAGAGAAACCTAGATAGCAGTGTGGCTATAGGTGATATTTTACTCATTTGTTATCATTCTCCTGTATTGACATGGGAACCTGTAGTACTCTACTGGTCACGGTGTCACCTGGATACGGAACAGCAGGGCAATTTACCAAATAGTGCATGTTAAATAAGTAGTGGAATGCATTTTAAATGTTTAAAAGAAAGAAAATCAAGGTTTATGCATCAAAAAAAAACCCTAATGCTTCTGTCAAGAAGTCTTTGCTAAAAATTTACAGTGCAATTTGGAACATTTTCTGGCAGATCATTTTGTTAATAGATTGTCATCTCTGTGCTGTTCAGAGAAAGTGCCAATTGCAGAGTGAGCCTGTCAGCTACCTATTACAAGCAGTAAATTCATCTTTAAATCCTTGCCTTACAGGTATCACAGCTGCATTCAGCCCCTTGAAGTCAGTGGAACTGCATCTCCACATACCAGGGATGAACATGACTTCAAATTTAGAGGAAGCAGTGAGAATTTCTGCAGAATGCACTGGCAACACGGAGAATGCAGAGTGGGATAAATTTGTCCCTAGCTTAACTAAACTTACCTCAATGGAGTTACAGCAAGGATGACTTTGGCTTAGTACATGTAGGACCACCTGAGAATGGCACATGTTTTTAGCTGTGTTACAGACTAGAACAACTGGACAAAGGGATTCCTGCAAAACGACTGCCTCTTCTGTTTCTTCTCAGTCTTATGGAAACCTACTTACCTCAGTATGAGCTAAAGAACATGTCTTTACAAGTCTTTTTAAAGATTGGATTGTATCATACTTTGTAAATACTGTAGATATTTATTTTTATATGTTTTAGGTGCTGTGGAATGTTCTAAAATGTATCATATAAAGAACTCTACGTATTTGAAAGAAGTCTCAAACATTTATTTATATCCTGTTTCTATTAATGAATGACATCTTTACAAGGAATACTTATATACTGGTGGTATTCTGGAATTACATTGCACTTCTTTTTCTGCTACTTCACTTGTAGTAAATTCTATGTTTGTTAAGGAAGTTTCACTTCAGATTTATTTGGGGAGATTCCAGGCTACGTTTCTAAGCATAGACATGCTTCTGAGATGTGAACCTGAAGCGCTGCAAGTCACACATATTTTCAAAAAATTACACTGAGTAGCCAATCTGTTTTTCTTCAGATGAGTGCCTAAAATGTAACTACTTAAATAAAATGGGATGCTCAAAGGTGCTATTCCTACTCAGGCCACTAGGAATAACAACTATTAGCACTTCTGAAGAACAGGGCATTTTAACTTTGGTAGCTCATTTCAGTCCATGATGTTTGCAAGTGTTGCTCCAGAAGATCTCTGAAAACCCTTAAGATAGAAAACATTGGTTATCTTGCTTGCTTTCACAGTTTCTCTCTCAACTGCCATTTGATTCTAATGATGAAAACAAATTTATATGCCAAGAAAATGTCAGTTTTTGAATAACCATAATAAAGTTTTTCTCTCTGGAAATTTAGAGAAGGTATCTCATTGGTCTGGTAGATGAAGTACTCATCCATTTTTCATTTATGGGAAAAACTCTTTGGCCTGGGGCTTCCTACCACACATTGCAATATTTTTCCTTAATGAATGAAGATGACATACCATGAGAGACTTAGTTCACTAGGAGTAAAGGTCACTGGCAGTTTCTGACTCCTGCAACCCTTTGACATGCTGGAAATTCAGGGTCTGGCCTTAAGTTTTTCTTTTGTGAGAGAAAAAATTCTCTGTTATTCTTTTTGCGCTCTTTTCTTATTTTCGCTTAGATGCTCAAAATTTAAATATCACAACATTACTAGGAATTTCTTATAGTCATAACTTAATAATGCTTTCTGTGTGAACAATGTAATATGTGACTGACAATTTTTTTTTCCCAGTCAGAGTGACACAAGTGATACAATTAGAACTTATCTAAGAACTGAAATTATAAAGGTGAGTCCAGGATGTTAACCAGTTCTTGCCAGAGCATCAGATGCGGTTATCCGGCTAAATATTTTATTATTTTGATGAAAAAAAGATCATCCAAAAATCTGGGGTTTTCTGAAAGAAACATTTTTTGAGGCAAATATTCTTATTTATTTTTTTATTCATTTTATTTTACAAAATTTGAGAAATGCTTAGATGTTTTCTTCTGGAAGTTTTCTCTGAAGATACTGAAAATGGAACATACTGGAGAAGGGAGCAGTGGATATTAATAGAAAGAAATAGCTGAAAGAAGACAGGGTAAGATTTTAAGAGTGATACAGAATTTAATGCCTTTTGCGTGTGACAAAAATTAAAGTATTTAAGCTTCTGGACTTCTCCTGACATGCAGATTAATACTTAAATTTTGGGAGAGCTGGAAGAGTGGTTCGCTAACTGTTGTATCTACTTTACAAAACTTTGCTAGCAGGGCTATTTTGATGTATCGCTGTTCCTGCCTTCAATAAGAATAGGATTGCAAAACCTGCCCTACTCCTTCTTTTTTATCCATCAGAAAGGTCACCTGAGGAAAGACCATTTCTTATCCAGCCTATAAATATTGAAAATGGCCTGATAGCTGAGCTTAAATTGGGTTTTGTTACCTCTAGCTGCTTTGGTGTTCTAATATTTCCACTAGCAATTAAGAATAGAAATGGAATTCTAATGCTGTTGTTTGTGCTTGGTCATAGCATCATTAGGCATTGAGTTTGAATCACAACATGCTTGTTCCCGCATACATAAATTGCTGTGCCACAATCGTTCTGGTGCATTGTCTCTCAACAAATAACAGTCTTGCAGAACTGATATCCTGGCCTCCTTTTTATTATCACTGTAGTGCTAAGCTTGTGCCCTGCAGTCACAGTGACTGCAAAATAACTTCTCCCCCTCTACCCCTCCACAGAGGCCATTTTAATCTCTTTTTTTCTGAATTGTGTAGCAGGCATTATGCCATTCTCTGGTGCCAGGAAAATTAAGACATGTCGTTAGCCTGGAGAGTGCTTTATGGGAAGGTGAGTGCGCTAAACATTAGCTTAACTCAGTTCTCACTGTAAGGTACATCCTACTGCTGCATGTTAAAATGGATTTAGGCCAAGGCAACCTTAGGCATCCAACCTAAAATCTATCCTGTTAAATCTATCTAGTTAAAAAGACATTCATATATCAGACTGTCAGAATATTTATTTCACCTGATAAGAAGTCCTCTTTTCTGGCTGTTGGATATATGAGAGGCAAAACATTTTATTTCATTGAATGCATTTTCAAAAAAAAAAAAAAAAGATTGTAATAAATGCACTAAGTTAAAATCAGAGTTAAAAATAAGAGATTGCTTGCAGGATTGTATTTTCCTTGGCTAAATAGCAAACAAGCAAAATCTGGACTTCTTTAAAGTTATGTTATGCCAACACAGACAGGTTTTCATCCACTATATCTCTATTTCTGTTATTTATGCTGGTAGTTTTATGCTGCTTTTTTTTATTTTAAGCATTCAAGGAACAAATGCAATTAAAAATGCTCTGTATGGAATAAGCAACTTGCAAAAACAAGACTCATGAGTGGCACGATGAAATCAATAGAGGTCTATTGTTTACTCCTCCTCCCAGTGCAGGAGTCAAAGGGCATCCAGTGAAGCCAGTAGGTGATACCGTTTGTCAGTGTGAATGCCAAAATTTTACCTGGGGTCATGGGAATACTGGGCATGTTTATAGGAGAGAAGGCCATGGAATGGTCGTCCAATACAAGAATTTCTTCAGCACATCTGAGATGAAAATAATCAAAGTCACTTCTGAAGTGCGTTGCACAGTGCTTAAAGAAGACGATCAGACACGGCAACGGTTAAACAAGACCAAGTGCTCGAAAAGCCATTTGCAGAGATCACAGGCATCAGCCAAAGCCTTGCTCATTTGGTTCCTCCTGAAACCAAGTGCTAACTGGATAGAGGAGGAACGCCAAATTGCATGAAAAATGCCTGAGAACCACCTCTCACCTGGAGGCAGTCCAGCTCAACAGTTACAGCAAAAAGACAAATGCGAAGGATGTAACACTCAGCAAGGGAAGTTCTGGGCGTGGAGGGAGTGGGAGGCTCCGGCTCCCCCGCCCGAAGGAGGTGGGAAGAGGAAGGCACAAAGTGTGCCCGGGCGCGGTGGCAGCGCTTCCTCCCGCCGCGGCCCCGGCCCCGCTGCCCCGAGCCCGCCCCGCGCGCTCCCCGGGGGCCGGGCCGGGCGGGCGCTGTCCCCGCGCCCGGTGCTGAAGGGGCGGCGCCGCCCGTCACCGCCGCTGCTCGGCGCGGAGCTGCACCGCCTCGGNCTTTTTTTTATTTTAAGCATTCAAGGAACAAATGCAATTAAAAATGCTCTGTATGGAATAAGCAACTTGCAAAAACAAGACTCATGAGTGGCACGATGAAATCAATAGAGGTCTATTGTTTACTCCTCCTCCCAGTGCAGGAGTCAAAGGGCATCCAGTGAAGCCAGTAGGTGATACCGTTTGTCAGTGTGAATGCCAAAATTTTACCTGGGGTCATGGGAATACTGGGCATGTTTATAGGAGAGAAGGCCATGGAATGGTCGTCCAATACAAGAATTTCTTCAGCACATCTGAGATGAAAATAATCAAAGTCACTTCTGAAGTGCGTTGCACAGTGCTTAAAGAAGACGATCAGACACGGCAACGGTTAAACAAGACCAAGTGCTCGAAAAGCCATTTGCAGAGATCACAGGCATCAGCCAAAGCCTTGCTCATTTGGTTCCTCCTGAAACCAAGTGCTAACTGGATAGAGGAGGAACGCCAAATTGCATGAAAAATGCCTGAGAACCACCTCTCACCTGGAGGCAGTCCAGCTCAACAGTTACAGCAAAAAGACAAATGCGAAGGATGTAACACTCAGCAAGGGAAGTTCTGGGCGTGGAGGGAGTGGGAGGCTCCGGCTCCCCCGCCCGAAGGAGGTGGGAAGAGGAAGGCACAAAGTGTGCCCGGGCGCGGTGGCAGCGCTTCCCGCGCTGCTCTGCCTCGGTAAGTGCGCGGCGGCGGGGGGACGCGGCCCCGCCACGAGGCCCCTTCCTCTGGCGAGACGCGGGGGTGAGCGGGCACCTGTTGAGGCCCTGCGGCTTGGGCTCCTTCAGCCGGGCCCCGGCAGCGTGTCCTAGCGGGAGGTGAGGTGGGGAAGCAGCACCAGCACTGGTAAGTTGATCTGGCGAGGACACCTGCAAACGGGATGTCTTTTGTAAATGAACGGCCACTTGTTTGCTGAGGGGAGAGCGTTCCGTGCTGGCAGTGCTATGTGGATAATCATTGACATTTCCCCTTGAGTGTGAATGGAGCAAAACAGGAAAATCAACAAAGCTGGTACAGAAATAGTTGGTAGAAGTGAATATGGGACAAGTCCTCTATTTCTTCTGTCCTCTTTTTCCACTCTACATCCTGTATACATGCTGCTTCTCTCTTTGCCATCTCACTACTCTAAACTTTTACTCCGCTGTTAAAAACGTTCTCTGGGCAGTCCTGCCCTCAGTTTTACTAGAATAAAGCTGTCCTTTATCACATTTGTAACCCCTGATAACAACTGTTGTTTGCTTTTCTCTTTTGGAGCTTTCTGTCTTTCTTCTTGTGTTGGATAAGAAGCCACAGCTAGAGAAATCTGAGTTTCCTGCTACTCATTATTATCTGGCAGATAGGAATGCTTTAATCTTGGGGAAAACACTGTGATTCCCCTGTGCCTCAATTCCTAATCTGCACAATGAAGGTGCTACAATGTCCTGTTTTCCCCTTTTCCTTTAGACACAAAATTCTTCGGAGGAAGGAATTTTACAGTTGTACAAAAATAGACACCTGTAGAGATCTAAGTTTGTGTCTTCATGTCAAACTGGATCACTCTGAAAGTTTTAGCTACAAAATATCTTATAGATGTCCTGAACTTTCCTAAGTGCAAACAAGTCTCTGAGTACTCCAGACACCACAGTAAATAAAGGGAATGACAAAAGTAACGCCTGTCAATTTAAGCAATCGACAGGAGTGCATTGGATTCTAGAATCATATAGGTCAGTCTGCTTTGTGTAGGCTTGCCATGGTATGCCCTCTGTGTGCTGCTGAGGAAACAAAAGTCCGCAACATATCATTAGACCTGGAGAAGCCCTTTTTTAGGACTGAATTACCCTCAGTCACAGATTACGCCACACATTATTTTGCAAAAGAACCTCTTCGTTTTAGCGGACACAGTTTCCAGTCAGGTTCAAAGTACATACATTCTGAAATAATCCTGATAAAGGAGCTGCAAATAGGCTGTTTAATTAGTCCCCAGTTTGACTATTCATTTTCAGCCACAGGTAGCGAAAAGCTTTCTTAACAGGAGGACTCTTAACAGAGTCTTTGTGCTGTGAATCGCAGTCAAAGATGTATATTAATGTGTCTCCAGGAAGTGTTTCCACCATTATTTCAAGCTAAGCATCACTTACAGAAGGGATGGCATTACCTCTAAATAGTAATGGCTCTTTGAGATTGTTAAGAGCTGTATTTGGTATCTTGTTTCTCAAATGTATCACTTGAAACATTTAATTTCTTTGAATAGTGTCTGGACAAGTACTGAGAGAATAGTTCATGCCTCCTGTAGATCATATTTAAGGAATTAGAGATGTAAACTTTCCTGAATGTCATAAAAAATGAGCATTGCCCTGGGAGATGCAGTGTCCTTCAAGACCCAAAGAAAACTCTCCCAGCAGATGTTTAGTAGCCAGTCTGATAATACCTCAAATAAGTGCCTGAAACTTAATTTTACATCAAATATACATGGTTACAAATTAGAGGTTGTATTACCTCGGGAGCGTTGATGAAAGAGCTAAACCCCAAGTGGCTTGTCTTCTTTTAGCAAAGTAATCTAATTTTCTACAGATAAGCCACAGGTGGTTCTGCTTTAAAACTCTTTACCTTGAAACCTTTGTGTCAGTTGTACCTTGCACAACTTGTATTCAGTTGCAGAACTTTCTTATGCAATCAGTGTGGCCTTTAGGTTCTGTGCACTCAGGGAAATAGGGAAAGGGATAAATGTGGGGATTGCTTTCAAGAAATGATGCATTTGCAAAATATAATCAAAGAGGATGAGTAATACTGTATTCTGAAATAAAAATATAGCAGTTGTAGAACTGTCAAATCTCTTTCGTGTCATCTATTAATAGAAATTCCTGTGTAGCCTCTACCTTTGTGAAATTGCAATCCGAATAAAGAGATGTTTCCTCTGAATGTTGCACTCAGTCTTCCTTTCTGTACTTTATTGTGGATCTCAGAACTCCATCCTTTCATGTGGACTGATGTCGTATGTAGCTATGGCTGCTGTCATAATACTGGGGTAAAGGCGATACAAAATGCGTCAGTTTAAGTTTTCAGTTGTAAAACTGAGGAAAACTTTTGTTCAAATAAAAAGTAACTTGCTAGATCATTTTAATCCACAGATCAATTACAGTAAATTATACTGTTATAATCTAAGTGTAAATGAGAAAATTCAGTAGTTGTTATGTTTAATAGTCATTATATTCTGTTTTTACAGTGCTGTTCATGTACTTCACAAGTGTATCTGCTGCCCAGACTACTGACTGTCTGCAGTTCAGTAAGCAATGTATAAATGTAGCAAATGGATGTGAGAGTGTCTGGGCTATTGTTGAAGAGGTCTGCAACATTTCAGGTAATTCGTTATGGTGTACACTTTGCTATTCTGAACTGCTGAGTGGTTAACATTCATAGCGTGCCTCAATACTGCTGCGGTACATGATGGAAATCAGTGAGATGCCAAAGAGCAAATGGCAGCAGCAAACAGCCCATGTCTGAAATCCTTGGCTGTGGCCAATACTATCTATCTTCACTAACAGTGATGATGTTCCTTAGATAAGGGGGTAAATGTCATTTCTGGAATATAAGCAAAGTCAGAGTCTGAACTAACTCAGCAAATCTGAATTCAGGAGAAATTATGCTCCTGTGGGATTGTGATAAACATTTTCCAGCATTTAACTGGAATAAAGTTTCAGCCTTGCTTTCTGTAATTCGGAGCTGATTTCATACTATAACCAAAACAACGTAGCAGTCACTTAGAGTAATTTTTAATATCATATTACAATAAGAAGCAAATTAAATAAGCATTCCTCAAAGAAAGTTGTGTTGTAGGAAAGCATACTGTATTTTTTCACTGAAAACATGTCAGAGTGATTCCGTTCCAAGGATTGATGGTACAATAAATTGCAGGTTATGAATGTGCCTAATCCTCCTTGAATTGCAAAACAGATTCTTACATAAAATAAAGCAGAAAATCAGTCTCTGTCTCTGCTTATGGCACTTCCGATGCTTGGTGCATCATTTCCAAGCATGTTTACATTCTAAGTGGAGGAAGACCAGGTATTATGTTTGACCTGAAACTCACCTTAGTCTCTGTTGTATTTTGGATGAAAACGTTACTTTCTCCAAAGACCTGTTATCTTCTTGAACAAACCATGTAAAAGTCCTTGGGTATCAGTCACCACCTCTCCCTTTCTTTAAATCTAAATTTAAATCTAAAGGTTGAAAGAGCTCACTACTAAGTATTAAGTACTCACTTGTCAATGTGAATATGGAGGGGAGAAAATAGTGGCAATACAGCATGGCATTGTCATTAGCATGAGCTAGTAACGTCTCCTCTGTTTACTAGTAAATGTCAAAACCTTGATCTACAAAGGCTACCTCTGTACACATAAATAAAATGGAGCAGGGACTGTTTTCTGGCCCTGAACTCAACTGTCATGGGATGGCATGTACCCATACAGCTAAATTTTGTGCTGGCTGAACAAACTGCCTCTTGGGAGTGATTCCAGGTCCATGCTATCTTCATGATATAGCTGTCTCAGTCCACACTGGGTAGCATGCTAAAATGCAGCAATCTACACGCAGTCATTTCCCATCAGCCTAGCCTCTGCCTTGGCTCTATTCATAGATTCAGCCCAAGTGATTTAGGTATGTAACTGCCATTTCTAGCAAGTTGATTCTATAAGACACGTTCTTAATCATTGGGAATTACCAAGGTATTTAAATCTCCATGGAAATGCTCCTTCTCCATATATTGACACAGCTTGAACAAAACCAGCCACATCCTGATGCCATGATCTGTTTCAAGCTTCAAATGCAGCAGAGTTCATGAAGTAAATGTCCCTCTGTCTGTCATGACTTCAGAGTCCAGCCTCATGCTTGATCTGTGTGGGAAGCTGGGAAGCAGAAGACACTGTCTGACTTCACACCTGCAGCATGAGCTGAATGCCCCTGCTGTCTGATTCATCACAAAGATTTGTACCCAGGTGTCCCAAGTCACAGGCAGCATTTAAAATAATCAGAGCAGCAAATTATCTGAGTGTTCCTTCCTAATGTGTCCTGTTCCAGATACGTATCTGCTTTGCATAGAATGGCTGAACACTTTTAAGAACAGACAGAGTAAATGAAAAATACATCGTATCCTAATGGTTACAACAGTCCTCTGGGTACAATTGGGTTTCAGCTCATGCCCTGTTGAATTTTTAAATATTTTATGTGCAGTGGAGCAGTTTCAAAAAATTGGTATTTGAAGAAAAGTATTGGAATACGCTGTACTTTCAGGCTCGAGGCAGTGAGCTAAACTGTCTAGACCCAGACCTCTTCCTCAAATTAGAAGCTGAATTTGTATATTTCACATCATTCACAAAGGCACCAGCACCAAGACTACTTGACATAAATGTCAGGATTTGTACTGTAGCCTTCTTCATACCCAGGTGAAGTGAGCCAGCACGATCAGTTCTCTGGAGTCCCCTTTAGATTTATTGCATGTTCCTATGATATGCTATTTCCCTCACTTATTCTCTTGTGTGCTTGTTCACTGATATTAATGGCATATCACTGGGTCAGAAAAACCTTCTGAAAATAAACACTTCCTGCAAGTGCTTGTTTGGTTTTGCATTTGTATATTTCCTTAGTATAATAGCCTTTGGCAAGGACTCTTCGGCACTGCAGAGCACTCAAGTATTCTGTTATCTCTAGGACAAATTATTCTACATGTGGCTATTATGCGCCATGACCCCAGAGGGTGTGAACCACCAGTCAGACAGCTGATGGTACCTCTAAGAGAGCCCACTGGAACAGCAACAAGAAATCTACCAGCAGCATTGTTACTAAGAATGTTACACTGTCAGTCAGGAGTGCAATGTGCAGGAGAAAAATCTTCGTGGATGAGCTGTGGAAATGGAAAAGGTCCCTTCAGTGCTGAGCACATGCATGTTAGTTGGAGGCAACAGGCGATGGGGCAAATATTCCTTTCGCTAGGTTTGTTACGAAAACCTAACTACGTATGATAATTATGCTCGTGCTCATTGGTACAAGTTCAACAGTTCAGTCCCTCAGGTAGCAACTTCCACGCTAAGTGTGTGCATTATCATGACCTCCGTCTTTTGTTCTTCAGAGGAGGACTGGTGGCAGTCTCTTGATGCCTGCCAAAGTGACTTCTTTCTCAGTCACACTGTCCATCACTGCTTCTCTACTACAGCAGCTTTTTCAGAATCTCAATTTATAGCCATCTGAGACTAACCCTTCTTCTATTTTCTTTTCTATGTCATGATACTGTGAAAAGGAGGGGTGAAAGTGTCTGTGAATCAGCTTCCAGGTCAGGATAGAAAATATTAAAATATTCCATTTTGATGGAATCAGAATTTTTTTCTTTGAAAATATCAGAAGTATTTCAGGATTGCAGAATGAAGATTTTTAAGGTTTGGATTTTGCTGGTGGGCCTTTTTTTTCTTCTTTCATTTCACTGAAAAAAAAATAGAAGTTTATGAGCTCTGATTTAACCATGAGTATACATTTTCTTAATTTTTCAGAACTGGAAACATCTGGGTTCAAAAGAAAAAAAAGTAAAGAAAGGAACAACATTTTGAATTAGATTTGGAAGTAGAGTTTTCTTTTCTTAGAGTAACAGAATCACTGAGACTGGGAAGGACCTCTGGAGATCTAGTCCAACCCCCCTGCTCAAGCAGGGTCAGCTCTAAGAGGTCTTCCAGGACTGTATCCAGTTGGATTTTGAATATCTCCAAAGATGGAGCTCCACAACCTTCCTGGGCAATCTCTTCCACTGTTTGACCACCCTCACAGTAAAAAAGTTTTTTTTCTGATCTTTAAATGGAATTTCTTGCACTTCTGTTTGTGCCTTTTGATCTGTCATTGGGTACTACTGAGAAGGCTGGTCCTGCCTGATTCATCCCCCTCTCATCACGTATTTATATACATGAATATGAGTATAACTGATATACCCCTGAGCCTTCTCTCCTCCTGACTGAACAATCTCAGCCTTTTTTCATAAGGCATATGCTGAAGTCCATCACTTTTGCAGCACTTTGCAGGACACACTCAAATATGCCCACGTCCCTCCTATACTCAGGAGTCCAGTACTGGGGACACAGTACTTCAGATATGGTCTCACCATTGCTAGAGGGGAAAAATCTAGTACTTTCCTCTGCAGTCTTCTGATGCAATTCCCACTGAGATGACTGGAGAGCTGACTGTGCAAGAAGAGAGATTATCACCCTGGAAGTGTAAGCTTCTGCTCTGTCACGCTTCTATCTGTGGTCACATGTACATAAATTATGTACATATAAATCAGATAATGAAGAATGGCTGCCAAGCATTAGGTCAGAGAACATTTTTTGTAAATGCCTTGGTAGCATATGTATAAGCCAAAATTTATTACCTAGAACTAATGAATGATAAAGCAAAATAATTGAAAACTAGCAATAAAATATTTTCTGCTGTTCATCACAGCTGAATCAACACAGTGTACAAACAGACCAATGCTGATAATAGGTTATTTCTACACAGCTTTCAAGAGGCCAGGCAAGGGAACCCTATAAATCTGTTGTACTTCCTGATTCTGTTGGTGTTCCTTCTGAGTTCACAGCCACACAACCTACATCACACACCCTGGCTGTCTGCTGCTGTAATTCAGCAGTGTGTTCATGGGAAGCTATGCTGGAAGTGTCTGCAGATGACATCAAGTTGGGAGGAAGTGTCGATCTGCCTGAGGGTAGGAAGGCGCTACAGAATGATCTGGACAGGCTGGATCGCTGGGCTGAGGCCAATGGGATGAAGTTCAACAAGGCCAAGTGCCGAGTCCTGCACTTTGGTCACAGCAACCCCATGCAACACTACAGGCTTGGGGTGGAGTGGCTGGGAGACTGTGCCGAGGAAAAGGACCTGGAGGGGTTGGTTGATGGTTGGCTGAACATGAGCCAGCAGTGTGCCCAGGTGGCCAAGAAGTCCAATGGCATCCTGGCCTGCATCCAGGCATCACCTGCATCAGGTGTTGCCACCTGCCAGATGTCTGCCCAGGGCCCCATCCAATCTGGTCTTGAATGCCTCCAGAGATGGGGCTTCTACTACTGCTGAAAGTGCAGAAGACAAGTTGAAATAGGATGGAAATATCAAGGCAATCCCAGGCACCATGACTTTACTGAGACAAGAGGTGAAGTGGGAGCAGAAGCTGGGAGCTGTAACCTGTGATGGACTGCAACATCTCCCTGAAGCGGTGCATGTCATCATACATGCCCAAAACCCCCTTAGTCAGCAATGGTAAAGGGAGAAAGTACAATGCATGCATTGTTTGAAAAATAATTTTGGGGTGATAGGAATGGGATGTGCACTATGGTGTAGTCAATTCTCATTCCTTCAGGCACAGGCGAAGTGCACTCCTTCCTCTTGCAGGCCTTCATCTCAGCTGCCTTGCACTGCCATTCCTGTCAGCAATCTATAAATGGCATGAAAGCTGTAACTGCATTAAAGCTTGTCAGCAGCCGTGGTGATGCATGGCTGCGAGCGCTGCGGTTTTCCTGGAGCACTGGTTGCTGGTGCCGCTCACCTAGAAAGCAGCAGGGCAGGTGGACAAGCACCACTGCTGACAGGGCAGAGACAGCAGCATATATGTTTTGTAGACTGAAACAGATCCTCATGCTGCCCCAGGACCAGCCAGGCTCTTGTGAGTCACATACACGTGTTCCTTATCCTACGTGCAGTGAGATAACAAATATTCACAAAGCAAAGAGGGGGAAATGTGCAGATCTGGGGAACTCCGTGCCCACTTTCACAAGGCAGAACATGGCTTTCACATTGTAAAACTTCTTTAAAATGGTAATAACTGTTTCCTCTGTAACTTTCTGAAGCAACTTGTAACCTTCTTAGGCAATAATGAATACACTTGTGAAACCATTTAGTCCATAAAGCAGAGGGCTGACTGGTTTCTGTTGTCTCACACCCTGCTGAAGTGGCCTCAGATCCCGGCTATGCTTCTCTTCGGGCCCCCTTCCCCGCAGGTGTTTCCATTGCAGAGATCCAGTGTAGGGATGTGTGCTGGCTTACCTCCCTGTGAATGCGGTCCCTTAAATGAACTCCTCTATAAGCCAAAAGTACGCCAATTCTGTTTAATTCTGGTCAAAAGTAATCATTTTAACATTTTATGTACTTTGGAAAAGCAAACAGAAACAGACATTCTGGCAACAGGTCAGACTGAATAAAAGAAGGCAATATTGTACCCACAACTTTATTACGTCGCTCTGAATATTATTTAAAATTTGTAAATTGTGTCAGGTTTTCAAAGAAAACAAGGTTTGAGCCATCTTCTTGTGGCAAAACATTATTTTTGTGCTTCAATTGAATTGTTTTATGTAACCATATCCCTTAAGCGTTCATAAAGATTAACAACATTATAATTTTGACTGTGAGTTCCAGGTAATAGATGCAAGGCCGAAGATGCTATTGGCTGTAACAGAATCATCCAGGCTCTGGCTGACGAATACCCGGAATTTAAGAACTGTGTCTGCGCTACAGATGATCCCTGCAGCATCACAGCCTTGCTTGGGAAACGGTGCAGTGTTGGCAAAGGTAACTAGTTAAACAGGAAGTTCTAATTGTGAATATGAAAAGTTAAATTATAACTTTGTAACTCCATTTTAACTAGATTCAAGTTTCTTTGCACACTTCTCAAACCTTATAATTCTCCCCCAAAATTAGTTTTATTTTGTCTTTTCTATGATGTTAACACTTCAACATGTATATGAAAGCAATGCTTTAAGATAAATAAAACTGGTGGAAGACACATGAGGAATTCAAACGGCTTTGCAAACTCTTCTTCCATACAGTGGAAAGCAAGAGTGAAAATACTGTGCGTGCTGAGGGCTGGGTCTGCATTATCCACAGGGACAGCCACACAGCCCTTGAGAACAGGAGCAGGAGCGAGTGGTGAGCCCCACTGTGCAGCTGTGCCACACTGTCACAGGAGCATCTTCCCCGCACCGACCTGCTGTGGGGAACAGGGACTGCCTTCATAAGGCTGTACTTAATACATAATAAGCTTCCACTTTAGAATTTCACTGTAATCCATAGGGTCAGCTCCTTCTAATTTATTTTATAATATTCTGAGAACTCTTTTTCCTCCAGAAAGCCTGTTTCTATAATTGAGAATTACTTGGTGCATGACAGGCTTGCAATTCCTTACTCAATGTCTCTGGCACGATGATTAGCAAATCTGCCACGAGAGAGGTAAAATCAGCCAGAGAACAAGAGTCTGAAAAGTAAACCTTGAGGTTGATTCCCCACTCTGATCCATCCAATCCATCACTCCCTGCTGGCATCAATCACTGTACATCATACAGTTGTAGAATATCTGTCTTTATTGCAAAGAAAATAATAACATCCTGACCTGAAGCGTCTTGTCCCAACAAAGAAGAGTGGGTATCTAAAACCTGATATTGATGTCTTTGGAACAGTTGTTTTTGCTTTTAGCAAAAGAAAGTAATTTAGCTTTTTTGGGAGAGGGGGTCTCCCCCTCCCCCTCCCTCTCCCTTTTCTTTCTTACTGGCACAGCAGTAGGCCTGAATGGAGCTACATCAGTATGGGTTCTACCTACAAAGGACAGCTTGTGGTGTTGGCAGGTACTTTCAGGAGCAATTCTCCCCATCTGAAACAGCTATTGTAGGCAATGGATGAACCATCCTCTGGAACTCCCAGTCTCTCCTGACAGATTATGCAGTGAATTAAAATGATAATCCATCATATGTCCAATCTGTAGGTGGCTAAAATTATGTGTCATTATTCCCCTTATACAGTAATTTTAGTGTTTCTTGTATGACATTTGGCAGCTGAATTGTTGAGCAAGACTGTATATTGTACAGGTACCAGGAATGAAAAAAATATGTTATTCTGCTAGAATCTGAAAATATTATGTACAAGGACCGCTCCTGAAGTAATGCCTCCTATTTTATGATGTTGGCCCACGACATCAGAGGCCAATGTTGGTGGGATAGTAGTAGAGGTTGAGCCTTTCCACCAATATTCCGTTCCATGTTGTTGCCATGTGACAGATGGCAGCAGAGGGGCAGTCTGACACAATGGCATCTGAAGTGTGTATGAAGCAAAGGTGTGGAGCTGAATTCCTCCTTGTGGAAAAAATGGCACCCACTGACATTCACTGATGTTTGCAGAATGTTTACGGAGACCAAACAGTGGATGTGAGCACAGTGAGGTGGTGGTGGTGCATTTCAGCAGTGGCAACAGTGACAGAGGTTCACCTCTGTTGGTGCAGATTTTGATGAGCACAGCACACAGGATCTTGTTCATCGCTGGCAAAAATGCATAGCTCGGGGTGGTGACTATGTTGAAAAATAGTGTTTTATGGTTAGAATTTGCTCTACCAAATAGTGTTATTATGCTCTTTGTATCTGTTATCATTTTCACGGAAATAAATTGAAGGCATTACTTTCAGAGCAACCTAAGTATATATACATAGAGCTAAATTTAGTCATGTCACAACTAGGACCATTTCACTCATTTTTCTGAAGTTTGCTTGAGCTGAACAGCGATGGTGTTTCAATTTCCATTCAATATCTCTGTCTTTTTTCTGCCTATTTGCACAGAATATTTGGAAACTTTCTCAAGATCAAATGCTGAGTTGAGTTATGGGCAGCACAGAAACCCCCAAAATCAGAGACACCCAGATGAATTGGAGAATGACTGCAGGATCGCGAAGCAGCGCTGTCAAGAGGATCCGTACTGTTTTTTAGTGTATAGGAGCTTCCAGCGAGCATGCCAGGCAGAGGCAGCAAAATGCAGGCACCCGATGGGCAGCCAGGAATGTTTGTCGGCATGGAAAGAACTGAGGAAAACAGTGCTGGGAGAATGCAAGTGCTCTGAGATGAGCAGAGATGCTCTTCAAATGAGATGCCTTAGAATATGGAAAGGAATATTTAACAACACTTGTTTGCAGCACTCTCATGGGAACCAAGTTTCAGTAGCCAGAGAAAATGATGATGAAGATGACGATGGTGGTGATGATGGTGATACAAATCAGGACACGGACACAGGTTAGTGCTATTCCAGGAGTCTGAACCCTTTCATACATGGACATCTGTGAAAAAAAAATTCTTAAACCTTTTCAGTTTTCCATTGGAAACAGGATGGTTTTAAGAGACTTGTCTAGATGCAAATGAATAATCTGACAGCAAAACAATAGCCCAAGTGAAAATGCTATTTTCTTTCAATTAATTTGGTAACACTTGACCCTATTCAGTCTCTTTTGGTACTACACTATAGCTGAAAAACATTTGAAAAAAAGTTTTCTAATAATAAAAATTCTCTGCCTGCATTGACTTTACACCATGACAAACCTTTTGAGTTTTAAAAACTGTGTGTACTGAGGAACACATTAAGGCCACTGGTCTTTATTTATTCACAATAAATCTGATCTTACTCTGTGCTGAGCTGCTATTAAAACAGTTCACAGGATGTATAGTTACGTAGCAAATGTTATCAACAGCCGTTGAGAAACTGTGCTTTCACCCCAGAATCTATGAATATATGAATGTATGTATCAGTGCTTTTAGAGTTTGTTAAAAAGCTGACAGTTCCTAATTGATCAAGCTGATCTGTTTTATTCTAGTTTATTTTTACTCCTGGTACTATTCCCTATTCCAGAAACACAGACAATGCTTTAAAGCTGAAAACTAAGCTAAGGCATGATTTATCACTGCTGCTCATGCCTATATCTACTTCTTTTCGTTTTAGACAATATTAGTATGGAAACAAAATTACAATGGAGTTTGTCTGCTCTCTCCAAGCAAGGTAATTCTGAATTTATTTATGAATCCTAGTAACTCATTTTAGCTCTGCTTTCACATAATTTACATTGTATCTCCAGATTCAAATGAATAGTTTTCGTTCGTATTATTGAAGACTAGGGAGTTAGTAGAACCCTGCATATTTTTAGTTAAACGACTGGATAGATAACAATCCAAAAATAATAATAATAATAATCCATGACAGGTAATAAATGACAGGTAACAATCCTGTTATATTTATAAACATAAAACCTACCCTATAACCCTTTCAGGGTCAGAAATATCTAAACATTTTTGGAAAATTTATAGCACAGGCTGGAAATACCTGAATTATCTTTAAAAGTATGGAAATGTCATCCTGGAAATGTCAGGAGATTTAAGCATCCATTAGTCACAAGATCCTGGAAGTGTTGAATGCAATGTAGAAATTTTCATCTTGCCATTTCTCACTTCCTTCTTCTACACTCATCTTGTTGGGCAGGAACTTACCAGAGGGTTGCATGTGAGGGTCAAGCAGTGGAAGGGCAGAATATGAGGAGTACATAACAGGCTTAAAAGAGTCAATGTTGGAAGAGGCAGCTCAGAGACAAACTTGTTCTTAATAGGAATATTGCAGGCAGGATGACTACCAATCGTCACTTGGGAAAGGTTTTCTTGTGGTTTCATTTTAAAAATCATTATTTTTTTTAGCTTACACAGCAAACAGAACCTGTTTGGATGTGAACAAGGAGTGTGTTGAAGATGAAGTATGTAATAAACAGTTGTCCCTGTACCTTAAGGTCTGCTCAGTAAATAAGAAGTGCAACATGGAAGAATGTCAAGTGGCCATAAGGTTCTTCTATCACAATATGCCTTTCGAAGTTGCTCAAATGATGACATTTTGTGATTGTATCCAGTCTGACGAATCCTGTCACAGAGCCAAAGAACTTCTTCATGGCAAGCCCTGTGCAGTTACTGCAGCTCCACGCCCATCGTGTCTAAGTGTAATTCACATGTGTGAGGAAAATGCATTGTGCAGGTAAGTAGAAGCAAGGTTACTTTTCCTAAGTCTTGCCTAGTCATATACCTGTGAATAATTATTTGATCAAATAATTTTTATATTTCTCCTCTATAGCAAAATGATTTTCTGCACCGTATCTATTCTGTATCATCTCCTGTGTTTGACATTTCAGAAAATCATACTTTATGGATACAAACAGCAGAAAGTTGCCATCTTTAATCTTTACATCTTAGGTATCAGTTTTAGAACACAATTTTCAGTGTGGCCATTTTATTTTATTATTTTTTTCCTTGCAGAAGATCTGATAATCACCTTTTAGCATTACTCCAAACTACTCAAGTGCCCAAGGATGTTCTAAAATAAGGGTTTGTTACAAATTTTTCTTTCATAGGGGATAAAATCAAGAGTTGAGAGATCACAGCCGGTAATTCTTAGAATGTCTTTTAGTGTTATTAACAGCAGAAAACATTCACTCTACACATTCACAGGTTTCCTTGCACAGTTTGTTCACACACTCACACATTCCCTCGTACCAATTAGCACAACTCCAACTGCATGCTCATGGCCAACTCCACGTGCACACTCATAAAAGTAAAGCTGCACTCGTATGCCTGGTGGCTTACAGGTCAGTGTCTGGGTAGGACAACAATGACTCTTTGCCAGCACGCATGCATGGTTCTTGCAGGTAGAACACCTCTCCAGAGCTTACCAGCACTTAGGAAACCTTCACACACCACCTTCCCAGCAGGTGCTTTTCCTCCCTTTGGCTTGCTCTTATATCAAAACCACAGGTATCCACAGAACCTCTTCACACAAACTCACTCTGAAGGAGCCCTTAAAAGCATCTTGTGCAAGAATATTTTAAATATTTAAAATATTTAGATGAGTCAAATGTGGGCAGTGAACATTTTACTAGGTTTATATAACACATTATTAGGTTTGATTAGGATAATTTACCCAATTACCCAGTCAAAAATTTAGGTTATCTCTCCCTTGGTATAGACAGCAATTCTTTGAAGTCTCGTCTGAAAAGTGTCTACACGGCAGCAGGTTCCACCTGAATATCTGTCATTGATGTCTGCAATTCAATAAGTAATCCCACAAGTGAACCACAAACATTAATTTTCAGACAGGTCTGGGACCTAGAGCAGCCTTTTCTTCTGCCTTTTTCATGACTCTTGACACCACTTTGGCAGGACAAACTATACTGTGAGGTATTCTCATTACCACTTTCTTCAGATAACACCTGCCAGTCTGCACCTTTGCCCTCTAGCAGTTTACACAAATTATGCAACAGACTGGGAGAAGTTTGTTTGGTTAAAGTAATTACCTCTTCTACCTTAGCATCTGACTCTTGGGATCGATTCCTTGTAAAACTAACTTGCCCCTTCATCAAACTTTCATATCATTCTTTTATTCTCAGGTATAATGATACATGAAAAAAAGCTGCCCTGAAACATGCACAGACCACCATAACCATGAAGAGTAACACAGTTTTCAGATTTGATTTTGTTTCAGAAATTATGCAAAAGGATTAGCCCATACTCACACTTCTATTTAATTGATACCATTTGGGGATGGTCAATTGACTTGCTTTGGTTTTCAGTGTAGTCACCAGTTCTTTTGTGGATTAGGCCTGAATTTCACCTCAAAGCTGTGTTTAAATTTAGTCTTAGTAAACAAAGCAGGAGACCAAGAGATTCTTTCAATTCTGGGCAGGCTATTCAGATTGACGTCAGTGGGAATTGCCCCTTTTTATGTCAGGAAGAACTGAGCTACGAATGTAAGTTTGTGCCTGTGCATGTGTACACGTGTAATATCATAATGGAGACTTGCTGAATTACCCATTATTTTGGGAGCATTAATGTTTCCTGGCACTGACAATAAGCAGACATAATTAGCAAAATTAGTCTGTGAATTATGGCTAGCCATATTTATAAATCTGAAGGTGAACAAAAATAATTCTATTAGCACAGAGGTGGCATCTGCATTGAAGCCTTTGCTTGTGTAATAAAAGTATAAGGTCCTAGCTGGCATTGTAACAGTCCACACTTATCCATGTGACTTGCTTGTAAGAACTACACCATATCAACAGTAAACTAATAGCCTAATTTTATGATTAAGGAAAGAATATTTTAATATATTACAGTACAATAGGCAACAACAGTTTACCTCTTTTGTGAATTATGTTTAATGTAACAACCTCTCTTGTACATTAACATTTAATGTAAGTGATAAACCGGTTTCCAATCAGTATCTATGGATTACTTAGTTAACCTTTAATAGATCTTTTCTATTGTCATACCCAGTGCATTAAATGTTGATTTTATTCTACCCTAAGAGCAAATAAACTGAAATCGTTTAAGATTGTAGAGCTGGGAAACAAATTAATTCTTCGCATAGCTTATCTCCACTATCAGTTAATTTTTAAGGTGAAATATTTGCAATGAAATTCCTTCTCCAGATCCTTGGACATTTTGTATTTTGTTAGGGTTCTGTATGGATTTTATGCTTTGTTGATTGGTTGGTTTTTAGCACTTTACATAGATTATTTTTTTTCAATGAAATTTAATATTCATTCTTATCATGCTGCCTAACAAGCTTATCCACTAGAAAGTGCCTCTTCTGTTTTCGTGGTGGTGACTGGTCTTCTTCCTCTGCCCACATTTCTTCTCTGAGGGTCTGGGACTGTTGGTATTCACAGTGATTTTTGCTGGATCTTTGGAAAGTCTACACAGGTGCTGATTTGGGATAAAACTGTTTTATACCAAAAACTTTTTGAGTAATGCTAAGTATTTTTTCAAGTTAAAATTTTGCTGATTCACTGAAACCAACTATGTACAAACCAGAGCAGAATTTATGCCAGCTATCACTGAATATGGTGATTTTTAAGGCTTAAATAGCACTTTGAGAATACACTCTCTTTTTATGATTATCCTTTACTGCCTTTTCGAGAAATCACTGTTTTAAATCCATCATTGTATACTTCTCTTTTTCTGCCAGGAAAAAATACAAAACTTTTCGGTCAAAGTGTTGGAAGCATGTGACCCAAAAATGCTACAATGATAAAGCTTGTCTTGAAACTTTAATCAAGGATGACATGCCCTGTTCTGCAAATGCTGATTGCAAAGCAGCCTACATTAGCAACTGGGGCACAATGCTGCGTGTGGAGTGCACCTGCCAGAACTCACCTCCATTGGAACAGGCGCTGTGCAGACTTTACCATCACATGCTTCACAGCACATCTTGCTTCAGTGAACTACGTGAGTAACATGTGATACTTTAAGGAATAATTAGTTTAAAATTTAAAATTAAAATGCTGACTTGCAGCAAATCTTTAACATATCTTTGCTGTAATACCATCGATTTCAGCAAGATTTATATCTGTGGATTTTGAACCCAAATTGAAACACAGATTGCATGTACAGATTTTTTTCTCTGGTTTTGGGAAATATTTTATAGTAGCTATGAATTGGCTATATGTCTCACTTCATTAATTTGCTGGCTGGAATAACAATAAAATAATAATTTATGTACATTGGAATAGTTTCAAAGCCTTTCTGTCATCGACTCTATGTTGTACTTTGGTGTAGCACCTCTACCAACAATATGGTACCTATTGGTAAATATTGTATAACATACACTATATTTTTCCTTCCTACTCTTCTTGGAGTCTAAACACTAGTAGAGCTGGAACTGTAAGTTGGCTAACATACGTTTAGAAAATTATTTAGTAAATGTTAACCTTAAAAATGATTGGTATCTTAGGCACAGTTCAGCTGACCTGTGAAGCATCATAGAAATAATCAGAATGAATGGTATTCTACCTTCACACAGTTTCTTAACTGTAATAAGAAGGAAAACAAAACTGAACCAAGAGTTCTACCTTTAATTTCTGAGCACAAATCTTGTTTGTGTTAGAAATCAGGGCACAGAAGGCAATGCATTAACTTCTGTTTTATTCAGGAGACAAATTCATTTGTTCTTCTTTGTATACAGTGGCATAGGATGATGCAAGTCTGCATAGCTAATACAAAATAGTTTAAACTTCTTATTTTTAAATACTTATGTATTCTATAAGTTTAATCCACCTTGAATTTATATACAAGGGCTGCTCTGCAAGCAATGCCTCCTATTTTATTATGTTGGCCTACGATGTCAGAGGCAGATGTTGGTGGTACAACAGTAGAGGTTGAACCTTCCCACCAATATTCCATTCCATTTTGTTGCCGTGTGACAGATGGCAGCAGAGGGGCAGTCTGACACAATGGCATCTGACATGGAAGTGCAGATGGAGCAAAGTGGTTAAATTCTTCCATGTGGAAAAAATGGCACCCATTGACATTCACTGACGCTTGCTGAATGTTTATGGAAACCAAACAGTGGATGTGAGCACAGGGAGGTGGTGGGTTGTGCGTTTCAGCAGCGGTGACAGCGACATGAAAGACAAGCAACACTCCTGACAGTCATGTAGATTTTGATGAGTGCAGCATGCAGGCTCTTGTTCACATCTGGTGAAAATGCTTAGCTGACTGTTTTGAAAACGAGTGTTTTGTAGTTGAGAATTTGCTCTACCAAACAGCGTTATTGTGCTCTTTGTATCTGTTGTTGTTTCCATGAATAGGAGGCATTACTTTCAGAGCAACCTACATACATGTATATACCATTGTAGCTGTATTCCTTGCACCACTGAGATAACTGCAAATAGCTGTCTGGGGAAGCGCTGGCTGGTTTTAGCCACAACCAAGACTCAAAGAAAAAGCTGCTAAGCACTGTGAATGGAGGCTTCAGGATTTGGCCTTCCGTAAAAACAGTGGGATTAACTCACGTGAAATATATGCACTTCCGCAAAACAGCAAAGCCTTCCACATGCTAAATCAGCTACATATTTTTGCTAAATATAAAAGTCCTTGCTAAGATCTTCTTTAGGACAGAATCGCTAGTGCAATGAATGGCAACATGCAGGTGAGTATCAGTGCTTTCCTCTGGGTCAGGAGTGCGCTTTTGAAGCCAATCTCCTGTGTGTCCCCATTTACTGTGCCACAGGTCATGTCCCAGAGTGGTTCAGGGGAAGATGAACCAGACTCCTGCAGCCTAAAACTGAAGCTGAAGTTTCACCTGTCACATCAGCTACTCCCAGGCATCCCATCCACGGATCAGACCAAAGACCTCACCGCCCCTCTTCTCCTCACATCCATTTAATGTGGCATTCATATCTATTACACCAGCTACTTTGCTCTGTAAACCCTCCTGGAACACGTTACTTGCCAGTGTGTCGTACTCTAAGCCAGTCATCATCCATTTGTAATTATATATTCACAAGCTAGCTTGGGAGAACTAATTATTTCAGAAGATTTCAATGAAAAGGAATAATTATTTTGTAGTTCCGTCTGATGGACTTTTAAAAACATTAACTGCATACATGCATTTCATTGAATGAATTAGCTAATTTGTTAGTTTTAGCAGCCAAGAGAATTGCCACTGATAATGGTATAATTTTTTTCTGTCCCTCAAAATCAACCCAGAATTTAAAGTCATTGCAGAAACCCTGCCCTCAAGCTTAAACAACCATTACTAAAATTCAGTCTGAGAAAAGTTTAAAAATTAAATACCAGCTCTTCTGGCAAAGTGATACCATAACACCCTTAGATTTGAGACTGTGCTCGCAGTGAGTTTGCTGATGAACATAATTTATTTGTTTGCTCTACAGCTGTATCTAATGATCCAAATGAGTGATCACATCACTCTGTTAGTTATTCTTTACATATGAAGAAAAAAGATGATCCTCAGAATAATCAAATAATTGCTCATCAGATTTTGCCATTCCCTGAAGCAGTCTCAGGATAAAAGGTTTTTTTGTGATGGAAATTTCCCTAACTTAATTGGGATTGAAGAACAGAAGCTTGCTTGCTCCTGTGGTGCAATGATGTTCCTGCTAGTCAGTCAAAACCAGACTGAGGATCCAGAGCCTTGGCTAAATAAAGGACTGGCACCTACCCTACAGAATGTTTGCACAGTGTTATGAACCTTGCTTCTTCTTGTTGCTGTTTTTTCCTAGACACCTAGTAACACAACTGAATTGAAGAGAGATACAATTGTTGTTTTGATTGTTAAATGCCATTATCTTTATGGCAGTTATGACATGTTGAGTGAGTGCACTGCTCCAGACCTCATCCAACCCCTTCTGCAAATTGATTCCTTTAGCCTGGGTGTGAACTTTGGATAAAGTTCTGGTGATAAGGATTTTTAAAATCGAAGTTTTTCCGAATACCCAGGACTGGCAATAGGGAAATAGCATTGAGACTGCTGCTGCCAGG
>WBMW01006012.1:0-10272 GCA_013396635.1 Penelope pileata | reverse complement strand
ATTTTATGATTCTATGATTCTTCCTGCAAAGGGACTGTCATTTTGTAAAAGGCTAGTTTAAGATCTTGTACAAAGTGACATGAGAGAAAACACTGAAGATGTTGGAGTAGCTTGGGAAGAAAAGAGGCAATCAAGCAAAGGTGAGAATGAAAAAGATGAAATAAATATTCTACATCCATGGGAAGAGGACAAGGGGCAACAGTTTTAAATCGCATCAAAGGATGCTGTGTGGAAAATTACAGATCACAGCCTGAACAAGGGGCTAGCCCGTGAGAAAGGGCTTATGTTAGCTTGGGAACACAAGTACACTGCCTTGGCCTGTGCACCTGCATGTAGCTAGTTGTAAATTTGTTTATGAGAAAAGTGCGCTGTAGCTGTTCCTGTAAATGTAAGCAAGTACCCTTGTTGTGTGTGAATGACCTTGTTTACCCAGATCTATATTTGTCCCCCACTACTGTATAAATGGCCACTGTACCATGGGGGGGTCCCTCTCTTCCTGCTCCAGTTGAACCCTGCTGCTGAGTCCTTGCTGGCTTGCTGCTGCCGGCATCCCCTATAGGCAAGCCCCCCTTGCCGTCCCGTTGTCCCCGGCACTCGGTGAACCCCTTGCCAGCCCACCGCCACCAGCACCTCTATCGGCACAGACTACCCAGCAGCCACCCCGGTATCATGAGTATCCCGCTATTAAACTGATGAATCTGAGCTCGCTTCGAGTGCTTTCCTTGGAAATGGTGAACCTTAAAGCAGAAGCGCTGTCGCTTTTGCACAACAGATGCCAAGTTTTATAATTACAAAGGAGCAGGCAGAGTTAGGTACTTCAGCACAGGAAACAGACAGCTTGACAAAGACAGGCTGTGGAAACACTATCCCTGGATGCTTTTAAGATTGAGCTAAGATAAATATCTCTGAGAATTGCTTTCAGAATAATTGGTCCTACCTTGGAGCAAGGGACTGCTGGACCAAGACACCTGCAGCTCCATCCCATGCTGTTTTTGCAGCCCTATGGCTCCTAGAAAATGGCGAGAGTCAAACAGCGGGAAGCCACTTCTTGCTAAATGATCCAAAAGGCCTTCCAGCTAGCACTCAGACAAAAGCTCTCTGCTTTCTTTCAGAGCCATGTTTCTGGTACTTAGCTTTGCTTTTTCTAGGCTGTCTTTTTTTTTTTTTTGTTGCTGTTATTGCTGTTTTCCACTTTTCCCTTCAGGCAACCAGAAGTGCAGCTGCGAGCCACTCAGTCCCTCACTCCAAGTTTTGGTTTTGGTTTTCTTCCCATCACAGCTCTTTGGCTTAACAAATAGGCTTGTGCACTGCCCATGTTTGCAGAGTCTTGTTTTTGATGTCTGCATATTTGTAGTTTTTTGGGTGGGTAGATATAAGACAATTTATTTCCTTATTTAGTGAGCAATGACTGTCACATAATGGTGATGGAACTGCTGACCAAACTCACAGAACTGCTTTCTCACATTGGGAGCTACTGCTCCAAAAAATTAACTGGAGGTGGAAGGGAGAGAAAATATATGTAAAACTTACTGTGACTAATGAAAAACAAAATCCATGGTAGACCATAAATACGAAGCCACATGATGGCAGCATTTTGCATACACTTTTCTGACTACCTCTGCACACGGATAAACTGGAGAAAGTGCTGGAAGCTAATCAGGACTGATATTTTCATTTAAATAAATCCAACTACAGTATTTCTCTCTCATGTATATTTTTTGTCTCTAGCTCCCCTGAAAAGAATTATCACTCAATAAAAAAACAGATGCCATCTTCACTCAGGTACGTTTTGGAGATGTTAGGAAGAAATAAGCGGTAAATTAAATAAATGAATTAATAAGATTCAGTGAAATAAGCTGTATTTGAAGCTCTGCTTCTCAGTTTAACTTGAAGATTAATTGCGAGTAAACATCTCCCAATAAATCCAAAAATGAAATCATTAAAATGACAAAGGTAAAATTTAACATGTTCTGAGTCCACAGCATTACAAATTTCAGTGCAATTGCTCAAAATATTTTATGTCACTATTTCCAGAAGTGAAATCAAAGAGGCATTATCCTACTGAAAGTTCTGATGAAACAGTGCAAGATATTAAGTGCAAGTACGAGCAGATCTCCTCAGAAGTAGATAATATCATCACAGTCAGTTCTTTTCTAATGCAACATCCTCATCAAATCAAAAATGGACGATGACTTAGAGATTCCTTGATCTAGAGGAAGAGACAATTCATTTCATGCTGTCTTCTACAACTGGACCCTCTCACTGACCTGTTAGAAAACTGCAGTCTGGTCTGCATTCCATGTCACCAGCTGGGATTGCAACTTCTATGTGGAAGGGAACTTTGCATAAAGTTCAGCAATCATGCTACAGTAATATCTGTGCTCAGTGTTCTATTTTACATGTGAAAAATGGAAAAGAAAGTCTAATATTTGGAAAACAATTTAAAGAAAGAATAATGTTCACATTCAGTATGTACTTTTGACCCTGCCAGATACATAAAAGCTAGAGCAATACTGATTGAATTGTAATAAGATTCAGCATGAGGTTCCAGCTAACTGAAACTTCATTTAACATTCAAAGAGCTTAAGAGAATTCCAGAATATGAGACCAATGATGCAATGACCTTTGCTCAAATGAAATGTAATAAATTTGGCTTTCCTGCCTCCAGCAGCTACAAATGTATTTGGAAGGATGCCAGTTGCATAACCTTAAACTAGATATTGTTAAACAAAGCAGATTTTTAAGAGTCCAAAACATTTGTTTCCTCTAGTATAATTGACACAACTCATAATTTATTGGTAAAGGCAAATGAGATGGAAACAGTTAATTTTCTTCACTGCTTTAACTGTCTAGAATGGCTATTCCATTACTGATCTTCATTGTATCTGCTCTGTTTATCACTCTGCCAGTAGGTTTGCCTAGTAAGACTATGGTGCAACTGTACCAATTAATTTCTAGCTGAATAAAAGAGAATGAAATTAGGAACAAGGCACTATAGGCAAGACATAATATTCAATGGAAGGTTTCTTGTTATAAAAGCCACATACATAAAAGCTAATACTTTGATATATAAGTTAAACACAATCAGTGTAAAATCCCATTGAAAATGCTTTTTATGAAGTCTGTCAGCTAACCTACCTCAATGGACAGTTAGACATAATGTGAGGATGAGGCAAGATTGTACATCATACGTACACTTGTAGGCAAAGACAGTTCATTTGGTTCAGCTGTCTGCTTCAATACTTCTGTCCCTTCTCAAGGACAAGGTATTAGCTGAAGTCCTCTACACAGGATTTCTTGTGGTGCACAGGGAAGTTAACCAGGTGCATTGATTAATCCATCTGGTGCAGTTCAAGGAAATATCCTTCACAAGTAGGTAGGTTAGTAATTCTTATACCAGACAGAGCACGTCACAGCTGAAATGCCAGCAACTCCAACTGCTTTGCAGCAGAACTAATCTTCCATGAGACTCTGCAGAACTGCTTGTAGATTTATTTACTTCCATAAACCTCATAATTACACTGACTCTTTTTTCATGCCAGGCATTTCTGACTTTGAGCACTGGTATATGATATCATGGTATTAATAGACTACCAAAAAGATTTCTGGAAATTGGATGACTGTCAGATGAGCAGATTCTCCATTCAAAGGACAGAACAGCCCCTGGGAAGGGTGGAATAACCTGGATAGCATAGGGAGGCACAAACGTCTGATATAGTCCATTGCATTGACTGCAGGATGAACCAGCCTGCTGCAGTAACTGCTGCTGCACTCAAAAAGGTTACATTGAGTGCTTTTCAAGATGAGGGATTTTACAGCTGGTTGTTTCTTGTCTGTATATGTGACAGGGATTTACTTCAAAACAGAATGTTGCACCATTCAGGGGATTTGTATACCCTGCATGGCACTGCAAAATCAAGTAGCAAAAACGCACCCATTATGCCTCAATGTTAGTTTCGAGGCTAACAATGAAGAGTGATACAGTGTATCATGACCTTCTAAAATCTACAGCATTCGTTAATCTGAACACTTTTCCCAGACTATGAACATTATTTGTGTTACCATGTGTTTAAGCAGCATGAATCTTTTCTTACATCTGTGCATTTAATTTCAATTAATTAGAAATAGCTCTAATGCTAGCTGGATTATGCATGGATTAAAAGCATAGTACAACCTCAAGTAAGAAGGCCTGCTATTTTTCAATGTCATGCTGCACCATCTAGTAACTGAACATTCTTTCTGTGATATCTGTGAGATCAGTTCAGGGCCATACATACAACTCCAAAGCACTCAGTAAGATTCAAGAGGTATGTTTTAGACACATAAATTGAAAAAGAAAATCATATTTTGATTAATTTCGTCCTAATAAGTGCAATCTGCAGCTTAAAGACAAAAGTAAATAAAATAAAATCCTACTAATTTTCGGAAATGCTAGTGAAAGGCTAATGAATGTGCTTACAAAAGGCATGACAGACTAATGAATAAGTGCCCAGAGAGGAAAAAAAAAAAAAGATGTTTCCCTTCCCGTGTAACTATTTTAGTAGAATTTTGCTGTTTAATGATCTTAGCCTATTTCTATTTCTAATTTTGCAAGTATTGCTCTTTGGGAGTCTCACAGCATTTGATACTTTGCACTGGCTTGTGCTGTCCCAGATGTGTCGTTCTATGTGCTAAAATATATTTGCAGCATTGCATTTTTTTCTGCTGACTCTTAGTACAGTATCAAAGGCAGGTGCATGAAGAAGTTGGAGAAAAAATATTAATTGCCTTATAACTTTTTAAATCATGAATAATTTTTTGTAAGCATACAAACATTTTCAATACTTCCTAGGCTGGAGGGCTGAAAAATTGCAAAAGCTCAAAATATTTAAGATATATGTAATTAGTGTTGTTTTAATAACATTCCAAGGAGTCATTTGTTCAAAGACATGTAACTATTTTGTTAATTTCATGAATAAACCAGACGCTCAGGAAAAGACTATCTGGGTGGCTGATGTGAGGGTTGGATTGTATTGTGAAAACTGGCACATGATCTCTAGAGCTTTTTTACTAACTGTAGAAGATGCAGGAGGATATGTGCTTTGTATATTCATATAGAAAGACAGAAGTAATTACTAGGCCACACCTAGTCCTCAATACTGTTACTATTTTAGCTCATCTTTACTCTTGAGCCAGATCATCGGATATGTAAAAACTGTGGCTTTAGCCCCAATCTCTTTAAGCACTTGCACTGAAATTGTTCATGTTTCCAAATGCTTCCTGGATAAGGACATCTAGTTATTAACTTAGTACATTTGCATTCTATTTTAAGCAGGAAAACCTGTGTTTAGCTAAATCAGATATCAAGGAATGTTTTCAGATTCACTGAAGACCAGCTGAGATGTTCAGATCTATCACCATAGACAGTTTCTGAGACTTGTCTATTTAAAATCCGTTTATCAGAACAAAATCTAATAGAAAATACAGATTATTGGTGAAGACTTTTAGGCATCATTCTCCTACATATTCTCTGATAATTGAAAAGCTTTATATTTGTAAGAATGAGAATGAATTGAGAATGCATCTTTACTGGTTATAGCTGCCTTTGGAGTAACTTTACCTTCCCAGTCTCTCTCTCTCTTCTTCCCTCTGCCCCGTGCTTGGCTCAGGTTCATCCTAATTCTCTTATATGAGAAATTCCTAAAGCTTCTCAGGGCTACTGGAAGGAAGAGATATTATAAAAGCAATAGAGGAGAGCGGAGATCATTAGGAATTAGAACAACAGTGTCACCAAATGTCTTCTACCACTAACAAGCAGTTGATAACACATTCCTGAGAAGGGGTTCTTCAGAATACTCACCTCTCCCAACTGCATGTCTGGAGGCAGAGGTTCGTTTCACAATAAGAAGCAGACTTATACAGCAAATAAGGGGCAACACACATAAACCTAGTGAAATGCAGTAGAGAAGAAAACAGGAAAATACTCATAATCCCATTGATCAGTCCCTATGCTGGTGAGCTAGTAAGCAAGATTGGTCTGCATACATTGGTCACGTCTTCATGTAACATCCTTCCTGTACTGATGTGCTTGCACACTGAACCTTCTGACCATTAGCTTAGGGGGTTGTCTTGTGCTGTGTTTTCTTCTGGTTTTGTGTGTGATGGAGACAACGAATTCTGGGCACTGGTATTGCTCAACACTCCGGCACAACACTCCAGACACTGATTTCAGTCTACATTGCTCTGCATTACATGGTACCTGTTCTTTACGTTGAAAGCACACTAAACAATAAAGAAAGTACAGATTCTACTGTAACAAACAAGCAGTTTGTCATGTCCTGTGCTATTAAATCAAAACTTAGCTTACCTTGAGTAGATACAGGGCTGAATTACACACAAAGAAGTGAAAAAAAACCTGTGCAACTGGAAGCCAAAACTGTCAAAATATACACCTATGGAAATAGACAACTTGGAAATACTTAGAAATACTGAGACATGTTTAATAAATGAAATATTGCAAGTATAAAAAGACAGTTTCCCAATGCTTGTGGGTTTTGGAATCCGCTTACTGCCTTATCTGATTCAACACTAGGCAAACAGATGTCAATGAAATAGCATTTATGTCACTAAAAACATTTAATCACTAAAACAAAATTCTGTTTTCAGATTGTACGAAGACAAGAGCTTACTGTTTATTATGTATGTTCCTATACAGGATATTTCAACAAGAAGAAGATTCCTGCAAAAGCAATAAAACCCTTCTATTCTGTTAATTTTTTCATATATAATTTTACTGTAGTTTGTTTGGTAGACAAGAAGTTTGCTGACAAGCAAAACAAAAGCTACTTGGTACATTGGAGAAAACACATCTTAGCTATTTTTGTCAGTGATGGATTGCAGCAGTCTAAATATGATATATACAAAGAATGCACAGAAAATGCAGAACCTGTGAAACACACAGTTCATGTTTACACTCCTTGAGAGGAGGCATAGTTTCTCCATTGCCTGGTCTTTCTCGTTTTTCTTTGGAGAACAATGAGTTCACTATATGTAATACAATACATTATCCCTAACATAATTCTTCATTACTTCAGGTAAAGAAAGAAGAATTTTTCAGACCTTCCATTTTTACATGAAAATTACACTGTAACTTCACTAAGACCCTAACAGTCCCATTTTATCTTGGGCCTCCACTGCTATGACAGAGGTGCCATTTTTGGTCAGATAACCAACACTGGATAATTAAAAACCTAATAAATTATTAAAATAAAGTCCAAAAATGAATTACAAGATTTCCATGACTTCCAACTTCTCTGAAAACTACTAATCTCTTTCATTTCTTTAAGACCGTATATCCAGTAAAACCAGATGTTACATTTCTTAAAAGTTAATCTAAAAGGAAAAGTATTTTTGCTGTTGAAAATCACAGAATCACAGAATTCAAGGGTTGGAAGGGATTTGAAGAGATCATTGAGTCCAGCTCCACTGGCAAAGCAGGCTCCCTACAGCAGGTCACACAGGCAGGCATCCAGATGGGTCTTGAATATCTGCAGAGAAGGAGACTCCACAATCTCCCCAGGCAGCACAATCTCCCCAGTTCCAGTGCCCTATCATCTGCACCATGAAGAAGTTCTTAACTACATTCATGTAGAACTTCCTATGCTCCAGCTTGTGGCCGTTGCCCTTTGTCATCATAGAAGTTTATCGGGTTGTTCAGGCATTACTTTCCTCTTTGTGAATCCATACTGACTGCTCATGATGATTTTAATGTTCCTTATGTGCCAGAAATATTTTCCAGGAGTCATTGTTCCATCAGTTCTCCTGGGATCAAAGTGAAAATGACTGGCCTGTAGTTCCACAGATCCTCCTACTTCCACTGTTTTAAGACAGAAGTGACATTTGCTTTGCCTTCTTTCACTATTCCAATTAAATATGTTGTCATTCATTGTTAACTGTTCAGTGACTTAGAGAGCTACCAAATGAGGGAAAGGATGACGACTTTTTTTTGTATTCCCAGAACAATTCTCTCAATTAGAAGTATATTGAGTCTGTGCTGCTTCAGGTAGACACAGTTCTCACTTAAGTCAAAGTTGTGTAAACTAAAGAGATCTGTTTCTAAGAATACATCAAAGGAAAGGAAACATGTAAGTGTACTTACAAATAAATACACAGTCAAATTGTTGACTTGCAGAAGTTTGTTCATTAAGTCCACGTGGACTTAAAACAGACATCAACTGTTAAAGAGTTAAAACGATGTAAACTGCCTTTGGTCATATCAGTTCTGCTGATAGTCCATCAGGAAAATATATGAGAGAAAGTTTCTCAAAAATTGGCCATTCTTAGAAAATCAAAGAAATTCAAAGGAGTTCAACTTCATCAGAGGAAAAAAAGAAAGTCACTTTGTTGTTTACTTTTACTTTGCACTATGGACTTGACTTCTCAATCTATTTTATTTCTTCTCCAGGATAATGATGGAAAATTTTGTAAATAAATAAAATAAAGAAACATATTTCAAAATAATCTAGAAACACTTCATGCATGCACATTCGTAAGCATGTATGTCTATTTTCTGTGGATACGTCATGAGTAGAAGAACTTTTTGTAAAACATCAGGAATAACTGGATGAAAATGAGTCATAATTACTATCAGTAAGAATGTTTTGTTTTATTTGAATTCCTTGTTTGTATACGTGACAGTATGTTCTTTCACTTACCAAACAAATTCTTCTACCAAGATGGTAGAAAAAATAATCTTAAAAAAAATAATTTCAGATATCTGAGTGTGAAAAGTTAATATATGTTCAAACGGAAAGAATCAAAAATGGGATAGATAAATCAATGCTGCAGAAAACAGATGTGAAATAGAACACGTTCTTTCAGAGTCAACACCATCAAATGTAGTGTAAACTCTTAAGTTTTTCTAACTTATTGAATCTCAGAAAGATATATAGATACTGTTCACATTAATAAGGAAAGAGGAAAAACAGTGAGTGACATTAATATTTCATCTTCAACAGATGAAGTTCCAGTGTATCAGCTGTAAATAAAGTGATAACACAAAGCAAAGTGGAGAGGCAGGTGCCAATCTCTTCTCCCTAAGAACCAATGGCAGGATGTGTGGAAATGGAAAAAATCTGTGTGGAACTTCCTATACAACAGTTTGTGGCCATTGCTCCTTGTCCTATCAACACACATCACTGAAAAGATCCCTTTGTCTCTCACACTTTAGATATTTATAAACATTCATAAGATCCCCGCAGTCTTCTCCTGGCTGAACAGACCCAGGTCATTCAGACTTTCCTTGTATGGGAGATGCTCTTGGCCCTTTAGCATCTTTGTTGCCCTCTAATAGACTCTTTCCAGGAGATCCCTGTCTTTTTTGGACTGGGAAGCCCAGAACTGGACGCAGTACTCCAGATGTGGCCTGACCAGGGCAGAGTAGAGGGCGAGGATCACTTCCCTCAATCTGCTGACCATGCTTTTTTTAATGCACCCCAGGATACCATCAGCCTTCTTAGCCATGAGGGCACACCGCTGGCTCATGGCCAACCTGTTGTCCACTAGGACCTCCAGGTCCTTCTCTGCAGAGCTCCTATCCAGCAGGTCATCCCCCAACATTCTCCAGGCTGAACAAGTCCAGCTCCCTCAGCCCTCCTTCACAGGAGAGGTATTCCAGGTCTTTGATCATCCTCATGGCCTCCTGTGGACCTACTTCAACAGCTCCACGTTGTTTGTATGCTGGGGGTATCAAAGCTGAACGCAGTATTTGAGGTGGGGTTTCATAAGGGCAGAGTAGAGAGAGACAGTTACTCCTCTCTCCCTACTGGTCACATTTCTTTTGATGCAGCCCAGGATACAGTCACACATTGCTGGCTCATGTTCAGTTTTTCACCCACCAGGACCCCAAAGTTTTTCTCCTCAGGGCTGCTCTATATTCACTCATTGCCCAAACTGTATTCAGGTTTTGAATTTACCAGACCCAGGTGCTGCACCTTGCACTTGGCTTTGTTGAACTTGATGAAGTTTGCATGAGCTCAACTCTCATGCCTGTCCAGGTCCCTCTGGATGGCATCCCTTCCCTCCAGCTGCACCACTCATCTTGGTGTCTGCAAATTTGCTGAGGGTGCACTCAATTCCAGCGTCCATGTGTCTTAGTTTCTAACAGAAGTTACTTCTCTCACAGTGTCTGGTATGAAGCTATGTTTTGTTCCCAGAAGAGAAAGAAAACTAGTAACACCTGGCAGTGTTATCAGTTCTCAGCAGTTATCAGTTCTCTCTGCCGTCTTAGTAAAT
>WBMW01006011.1:114690-157897 GCA_013396635.1 Penelope pileata | reverse complement strand
CTTGAAGTCCAGGGTAGTGGGTCAAGTGTTTTGGGATCATCACTGAGAAATTGTTTGAGAAGTGTGTCATCATCATCACAAGATGATTTTGTATTGTGCTTCCTGCAAGGCAGGTGTCACTTCATGTCCTCTCTTGTTTTCACAGCATCTCCCTTCCTGCATGGTACCTGAGACAACTTTGGGTCCCATGGTAAACTGCTGCTGTCTGATGCTGACAATGGTAGGTTGGCACTTAATATCAACATCAGTCCTGATGTTAGAGCAGCACAATGTGGCAAGTGCCAGGCCATTCAACAGCTTTTTGGCTGTCTTTTTCCCCCTCCATTTTCCAATCTGAGGTCAGAGCTTCCTGCTCTGTAGGCAGAACAGCAGTGGCAGAGCAGCCCTTTATAAGACCGCAAGAGAAGCCGATTTGACATGGACTCCTGGGGAAAGAGCCAGCAGAAATGAGAAGAGGCAGCCAAAGGTCACTCTGGCCTGCCAGCTGTAAAACCAATCCAAGTGACACAACTGTAAAATTCAGGGCTTGAGAGCAACCTCCTCCAGCTTCTAATGGTGTATTCGCTTACCCCTCCCCACTCCCGGCTGCTCCCTGCATAGTGCCAGCATGGAAGACTTAAGGCAGACAGCAGGAGGTATGAGGCAGGGAGCAAGGGTTACACAGAGGGAGAGGAAGCTCTGCCTGGCAAAGGCCAACAATGATGAGGGGCGAAGGGGGAGCCGCCACTGCAGGCCACTGAGATTGAGCTTTTTAAGTACATTTCAGCATAGCATGTTTGCTCCTAAGAAATCTAATATCCTTTGGGTCAGTGCAGGCCAACTGTTAGATATAAAGAATTCATAGCACTTGCAATCCCCAGATGAACCATTTTCAATTCTTCATGTTTCTGAAAAACCATTGTGTCGATCTATCAGCAGTGGCTATGCTGCATAACGAGGACCATCTCCTGCCTTAATGCCGAAGTGTAAATATTGCATTGCAGCAAACAGCAGTAGATAATGCATAATAATGAGCTGAGTTTGTTATCTGATGTGCTATCCAGAGCCCTTGAAAACAATGCATCAGCTTAAAAAAAAGAAAAACATACACAGAAAGAAAGATTTTTTCCTGAAAAAGAAAACAACTTTTGTGCTGGATGTAGAAGTGAAATAATCGTTTACAATTCAGAAAAATAGATGACATGGTCAGAAACATGAAGGCAAGGATAAAAGACCAACTCTGATCTGATGAGCCATTGGAGTTGTCAATATAAATTCACTTAGACACCAGCAGAGCTCTGAGCAGATTTGAATTTTCATGCTGGAAAGATGGATGTTTTTATAGAGTCTCCTCGCTCTTTTTTAATGGGGCAAGAATTTTAGTTTCAGCACATGATTAAACATGATGAAAAGAAAAATTATTTGAGCCAATAGTAATCAAGTGTTAGTTCCATTATTTTCATCATTAATTTTTACTGTTCTCATCAGTAATGCATTTTTCTTCTCTCAAAAGAGAAGGCATAGCACTTTAATGGCTGTCAATCATCTCACATTGTAAGCTACAAGCACTTTAGGAATTACTGAACCAGTGTTTGGCAGAGGCTAACAATATCACATCCATGCAGTGTGAATAACCTGATTCATGTATCTTCATCCAGCATTTTTAACAATGTAGGCCAAAATAAAAGGCAGTTCTCTCTCTTCTTAATGCATATTGTGTTAAAGTGTTTGCAGTAGAAAACAAGGTAACGGCTAATGATCAGGTTTCTGACTGCTGGAGAGATGCAGTTTCTGCAGGTACTTACATGAATCCTGCCTGGTCCTCCAGTGCTCTCTCAGATGTCCCTTGCCTGTACAGCTCTTAGTAACTCAGATGGGACTGAGTGCTGACAAGTTGCTGAATATCATCAGTTTTTACTGCAAGCAGTGGGAGCTGATGGAGCTCTGCATCTTTCCGGATTCAATTCTGAAGGTGCCAGTAGTTTTATAATTCAATCCACCAAGACACAAGCTGAAAAACCGTTTAATACAGATCAACACACAGACTAGGCAGCATTATCTCTCACTCATAGCAAGGCAAGAACCTGGACACCAAAGATTCTGCAATATATGTTTTTTCACAAGCTGTCATAATGCTGTTTCCAAGTGTTTTTTCCCTTCTGAGTTATCCAGGAGAATAAGAATTTTATAGGTAAATTAATCCACAAAGATTTTCTTAGCTAAGTTTACTCTGAAGAAAAAGGTCTGTACAAACCCAATTCATTCTGAGCAAAAGCCAAAAAGGACATTATTACCTAATTTTTGAAACATTTCTACTAAGTCCTCATCTAAATTTAATCATCTAAGATTTAGACAACTAATCTTTATCAATCATCTGTGTGTCCTCAAAATTGCATAGAGATAGGTATAGCTTAGGCAAAGATCTATCTCTTTCTTTTGATTGTTGAGAGGGCTCAGAAATTTAGTTTGGGCTAATAATAAATCATCTAAACACAGTAAAAATTCTTCCGTACTACACTTTGAAACTTTTGCCATAATTTTTTTTCCAGTAGATGTTCAAAAGTAATAAAATTGAGTAATAACACCTAGGAGTTTACTCAAAATTAGTAATGAGAATGAGACCCAGTTATGAGACCAGTGAGGAAGATGATGCTTCCCAGAAATTCAGGAGAGTAGAAGAAGTTTGTTTCAGAAAACAATACAGTTTGAGCCATGATTTCAGATATATAACGACAAATATGTAACATTTCACACAATGCTCTTTGAGATAGTTGAAACTAAGGAACAAAGAGATCGTGTGTTGTTGGGAAGCCTGACAAAGGACTGTGAGAACTTCCTGGGCATAAAGATTAATGTTTAGCTAGGCAAAACTGTATAAACAGGAGTGATTAAAAAACCAAACCTAAGGAAAACACACAAATAGCTGAACATCATATTTCCTATACTTTCCTATTTAATTCCTCCCATTCTTAGACAATCTGAGGAATTTATCTCGTTTATCTGAGAAATATCTGGCAAGAGAAAAAGGGTCCTTGAATCTAGTTGTTATTTCTAACATATTTCATAAGAGTGCCAAAAACTTACCAGGTTCTGTCTTAGGAATAATTATGTTGGCTTTTTATAATGCTTTTCTTATAAATTAAGAATGCACACCTTTAAAAAAGGACTTGGGACTGATGCATGACTATTGCTACTCTGCCTATTGCTCTTTGTTGATAAATCACTTTTACCTTTAAGCATGTAGTTAGTGATGATCTGCTACCAGAGATTTCAATTAATTTTGAATACACTCAGGCATTATGTCATTAGAAAGTCTGACTCAAATGCTAGTATTTTTGGAAAATCTTAGACAAAGTGAGGAGGGAGGTGTAAGCAGAAGTCAGTAAGAAGACATGCAAAAATAAGGCAATACGAAAACTTAAGCTAGAATAAAGAGAAAAGAGAAGAGCAGCTGTGGAGTGATTAATCTTTCAGTAAAGATTATTGTGATCAAACCTTGGACCTGTACCTAATGACAGATCAAGCTAATGCAGTCATAGAAAAGTGAGTGGCAGAGAGAGTTATCCGGTAGACGGAATTCAAACTAGGACTTGATTTTCACTGACCTTTACTGTGATTAGGACAAGTCTTTTTTCACTGTATTTCTGTGAAAGGGGAAAGGAATTTTTCAGTTTTGGAGGGATCTTGGAAAAAATGTTGACTTACGCTTTATGAGGTCTTCAGATGTAAGAGTGCCTAATTATTTAAGAAGAGAATATCTTCTACCCAACAGTGGTAAATTTAATCTACAATCTTTCCTGTACCCTGGTTCGTTTCTGATTACATAATTCTTCATCTAACAGAGAATGACTAGTATATATAGACCATACTACCTTTCTAGTAAATTCCTCTGAACTAAAGTAAAATAAAGATCGCGCTCTACCCTGCATTTTAATTCAGTGTTTCAGCTTTGAGAATTTACTTGCAGAATCAAAATTTACTATTATCTTTATTATATTATGTAAGACATTTTTGGAAACAGAACCACTTGTGGTCTTGAATGTTTTTTCAAAAACCTTCCCACTGTTAAAAACACTGACAACTTTCAAATGTAATGATAGAATATCAAAATCAGTTATTCACCTCCACTAAGTTTAAATACATGTTTTATCATCTGCTAATCTATGAATATAGATGGTGTGGGGTACCAGCTTCTCTCCTCAGAATCTAAGTCGCAAATATTTTTTGATTTGATGTAAACAGTGGATTTTCGTTTTATTCATTGTGACTGAAATAGACACATTTGACGTCACAGATACAGGCTTTTAAATTATCCTTCAGTAGTCCTAAGTATTTCAAAATTACTGTTTCTGTACAATAGTATCATTTAATATCAATTTTAATATCGCAAGCTTTCTTGCATGAGCTGTCATTGTGAATTTCATTGGCCATCATGTAAGTAACAGTAGATTGGTAACATTTTCAATTAGTCTGAAAACTTCCTTAGGTATGAAATTCTATATTTAGAGTACTCTGAACTCTGTCCAGTGGCCATTGCCATGAGTGGAAGACTTACATAAATTCATATATACCTTTAAAGAAAAAATTGACATTGGAGTTGCTGAACATTCATAGAAGTTAATGAAGTCTATTAAAAATAGTGACAAATGTTCATGTGGGAAACTACAAATCATTTGGGTGACTTAAATTCAACTTGAATAGTGAAACAAAGACAGTTCACTGCTGGATTCTAAGAAAATACAGAAGTTTTGTGCTCAAAACATAACGCTGAATGCCAAGAAATCTTTAGTTTTATTACTAGCTCAGCTAATGTCTCCCAGGTTGTCCAAAGGAGTTTTAAAAAGCTCTTTCTGTCTTTGTTTGTATATCTGATATTTATTACAGTACAACGGTAGTATGAGAAATAATTGAAATCAAGAGTACATTTCCTTTTCCTTCTAAATTTCCCGTGACCTTCTCTCAGTTATTTGTCAAAGCCAAAACTGAATAGTAAGTAAAAATTTTATTGAAATATTTTATGTAAGAAATATTTTAACTTAGGTCTTGCACTTACCAGAAACACGGCCATCACATTTCAACTGAAACAAAAAGAAAAAAAAGAAAAATATTCAGACTGAACTCTTTTTTTTTTAAAGAAACAAAATTTTCATTAATTGATGCTAGTGTTTGAACCCCAGAATTATTTATATGAAGCATCCATTTTTGAAATTCACCTCATGATTTTATAACTACTGGAATGTTTATTTTAGCTTTTATCATTGCGCTGTCTGGGAGGAATGGAAGATACATTATTGTACAAATAATTTATTAGAAAAAGGATATTTAGTTATCTGTAAACTAAAGACTAAACAGTGTTTATTAGTCAAAAATTTTGGGTGGCATCACTGCTTAATATTTAATCCAAATCACAGATGATATTATGAGAGACATAAAATTAAATGTATTTATAAAATAAGTGGAGAAACTGTTGTCCTCAAAATACCTTCTGTCAGAAAATACCCCAGTGTAAAACTGATATAAACAGTAATATTGGGTTTGAGTTTATATTTTCAGAAAAACTGAGTATGACTCTGTATCAAACTGCTTTTGTTGTCAATAGACCCTGGAAACATCATGTGTCTTCCAGTTTCTCTGAAAGAGAGGTTAATGGAGAAAGAAAAAGATGTTCCTTTGCTGTCAGAGTGCATCACACTTCTTTTCCATCCTGCAAAGCGGAACCTGTGGCTTCAGGAGCTCTGATTGTCACATCGGACAATTGGGCAATTTCTAGTGGTTTTGAAAGACATTTATGTGAATGTCTCCAACGAGCTGTGAGACAGCATGAGTTCTTCTGTGGAATACTAGAAAGAATCCAGACGTTAGTTGAAGTCAGACACCTATAAAATATTTAAATTGTCTTTTTTTTTTAATCTTTAGAATATCAGGGATAGCAGCTGCACCCTCCAGAGAATGAGTACTACACTATTCTGTATCATCTGCTACCATCTGATGAACCTCTGTATATCACTATTTCTTCCACGTTTAGTGAAACCTTTGCTTACGCAGTGTGATTTCCTTTCCCACTCTCTATATTAGAGTATTTTATTAACAGAATTTGAGGACTTCTTTGGACACCAAAAGCTCAAACTTTCAGATACTTTTCAGACTTTAAGGGAGATCCTGACCCACAATATCTTATTTTACATAGGAGAAGTTCCCAAGATGAATATATGTTTTGTTAAAATATAATAACAATGCATTTAAAGAAAGTTTAACATTGTTAAAATATATAACAATGCATTTAAAGAAAGTTGCATGCCAATGCATCCTTCTTACACATCTCAATATTTGGAAAACCTACCTTTGTCCCTGAGTGAAGCACAAAAAACAAATTTGAGTAGAAAAACAAAACAGTCTTTGGCCTCAGTCAATTGGCCCTTGACAGATAGCAATAGATCTTTCACTTAGTTGTCCAGTCTGGCATCCAGAATTCCTCACAATATATTCACAGCATCTTCAGGGCCACATAAGATATTTTAGTAACATCAGATTTAGTAGAGAAAACAACTGCATATATTATTCTGATACGAGCCACAAACATTATTTTTAAAATCAGGAGCTTTAGTAGTGGTGTGGGAGCACTTGGCAGTGACAAATACTTCCTTATTTTTAAGCTGTAGATCAGGAAGATCCTTAGCTGAATTCTGATTGTTCTGATTTTCATAAATGAAATTGATTGTAGTGTGGGCCTGATCCAGAAACATTTTTCTAGGAGGCAATAGCTGACAGTTGGATCTTCTTATGTTGGCTGAAGTATGGAAAACATTTCTCCTAAATCACCTGTAATCTAGACAAGACTGAAGCAGAAGGCGGCATTCACAGGTGAACAATGATAGTGCTATAGCTTAATCAGAGTGCCTGATAAAACTTGGAAGCTAACTATAAAAAAAAATACATTACATGGGTGTATCTAGAGAAAAGGAGACAGCGCAGAGAAAGCAGTATTTAGCAATTTGGGCAAGTTGTGAGTATAATAACATAGGGGAAGCAAGGATATCTCTCAACCATTTAGAATTAATGTATAATAATAGCACAACATGATCATTCAACATTGCAAGCAAAAGACCATTTTTATGGCCAAAACAACACTCCACATAAAATTCTGACATATCAATTTAACATTGTTATTTCCTTCTGCTTTGGATTTTGGGACTGATGTTTACGCATTTTCAAAACATCTTGAATTAATATTCAGTGTTTACTAAGCCCGTTGGATTTCCTGATGTAATTTGCATTAGCTCATAGCAGCAGAGGCCTCAGGAGAGCAAGTGCCAAAGAATTAAATAGTAAAATAAACGCTTTGATGTGTTAAAAAATAGGGTGTCCTTCACCTTTACTATATAATCATCTGTGAAAAGCAAAAACAAATAAGTCGCATCCCTTCTTTATTCCATTACTAAATAAAATAATTTCACTCTTGTTAAGAGAATATTTTAATGGCAGCATATTTGAATACTAGAGATTAATAAGCATTTGATAATTTTCCATGATGAAGTCTTCAGCCTCAACATGCCTATTACTAAAGGTCTCTGAACCATTTCAGCTAAGTCAAATATCCAGGAAAGAAGGATGGGTTTGCAGCATTAAATGTAATTTTGGGCGATCTGAGATTCAAGCCTATCTCAGAAAGAAACCTTTTTTGGCAACTTTTTTATTACCTTAAGGAAGCCATTTACTTTGCCTGTACCTGCTTTTTGTCCAGTAAAAGTCTTGTTCGTTTATAGCCTAGATTGCTGTAGGAAAGATTGGGTGTCACTGTATAAACTCATCTCTACAGCAGATGATAAGACAGGACAGTCTTGTCTATTACGATCACTTTATTTCACAAATAAATTATGAACTTTGACCTATCAGTCGTCACCCTAAAATTCCAACCAAAACAAAGTTCATAAACATTTATATTTAATGCTTCATATTCCCCTTGTGTGCGACATTCCAGCTGAGGGCTGGATAAACTTTACAAACCTAACACAGTCAAAGAGAGGATCCAGAAATCCCACCATAGAGCTATACGCTGAGGTTCCAGACCAAATGATTTCTGCATGGTGTACGTGTGTGAGTTTTCAACATCAGAGTTGAATATATGCAGTTTGCTACAATCGTATGTCTTCAGGCCACTTCATGCCCTGAATTTAGTGGAAGATATAACTTGATATGGCAAACTTGACAGTTTCCTTGTCAATAAAGTCACCGTTTATATCCTGAGAAAGCTAGAGATACTTCCCATGCCTGTTTCTTAATCCTTGAATTACATCCTATGCAAGCTCTTGGACCAATTTCCCCAGCAAGAAAATTTTCAAAATAGCTATAGTATTTCAAACTCCCGAAAACGAAGTTTGAGTAAATGTTTCATATTCTCTGAATACCTTTCATCATTAAGTGAAACTCTGAAAACTTATACTGTGCGTTGGACGTGCTGACATTAGCATGGCATAGCAACTTCTTACTTTAATGAAAATAAGCTCTTTTGAGGGTGAGCAGCTTGAGATTCATGAGATAATAGTTTAACAGCAATATGCAAGTTAGGTGAATAATGAAAGACATTGTCAAATGTATTTGAAAATACTGAGAAATTCATCAAATAAATTATTCAATCAATGTTACTGTACCTATGTGTGTAGGTATTGCTACCACAAGAGGTATCTGACAGCCTCTAGGGTAACCATATTTTTTTTGTGAAATTATTAATGATGCTTTCATACCTGAAGCCTGATGGAATACTACATAGCATCTTTTATCTAAGGATCTCATCATGATTCACAAAGATTAATCATCAAAACATCCCCATAAAGAAAGTAGGCTGTACAGTACAGCTGTACTGTACTGCATTGTGTACAAAAGTGAACATAAACCTGACATTCACATAAATGAACTTGAATTTTTACTCGTTGTGCTTCAATGGCTTAAATATTAAACTTTTGTGTAGGAATCTCTGGGAAAACATGAGAGAGAAATGAAGTCTCAAAATCAGTGAGTCTAGTTTTTTTTTCTGTTCTACCATTACTCACCTTTTGTGGTTGGCCGAAAATGTTCACCTACAGCTCTTTTTTTCCAGCGCTGTACCAACTTAAAAATAATTGAAGAAAAGATTGTTTTGAGATAGCATCATGGCAGATGTTTAAACATATGGGCTTTGTCTTTGATCTGAGTTTCTGGATAGATGGGAAACGTGCTATGATCTAGCGCACGTTGCAGTTTTTGATGACCAGGACAGTTGGCATCAAAAAGCTACGGTATAATTCATATGAGTTTTGTGATTCTTTCTTAAGCTCGATAGGAGTTAATGTAAACTTGTGGCAACTTCTGGGAAGAGCTCGTGTTGCCTACATATAGTATCCCTCCTGGTGACTGCAGTGAGTCTGTCTTTAAGATAAGCAGGTGCCCATTTTACTAAAAGCCTAAACTGAGATAGAGATCTTAAAGAATTCATCTGAGCTGATAGGAGTCTGTAGTAGACAGACATTCCCAATAGTATATTTGAACTACTTGGGTTGCTTTGTTTTCTTTTTCTATTAGAGACATACAAATGTAACTACTACCACACTGCTAAAACTGTCTGAGCAGATCTAGGAAAGCAGAACATCAGTTTTATACGCATATATTCAAGGCTCACCAGCATCTTGCCCTCAGCTTTGACTCTTTTGTGACAAGCATGATCAAATATACAGAAACCAAGCAAAACAATACCCACAAAATCTTGCCACACAGCACATGGAAAGAACTTGTCTGAACACAACAGGAAAGCAGTGCATACAGAATGCTTCTCTTGAACGCAAAGATTTCATTTCTGATCTGGACAGTCAAGTTGGGAATTGTACCTGTGATAATACTGGCACCAGGCAGAGGGAATATATTTTTAAAATAACTGTCTTCAGGCCAAAGGGTAGCTCTCAAAGGGAAAATTAATTAGCTCTGCCTTCTTTATGTTTAAGCCTACAGCACTGTCAGGGCTTGAAAGTAATGGCCAGTATTCATTTAACTTAAGAAAAGAGAAATAAAAAATAAGTAAAGGAGAGAGGTAAGTATGAAATGGATGAACTAATGTCTCTCATTCTGGAGTTAACCTCTGCATAGTTGAACCAAAACCTAAAATAAAAGAGATGAATGCATAGCTCATCTCTTTTGCATGCCTGCAACACTTAAAGACATTAACTCCAAAGATGAAGTTTTAATAATATCAAATGTATACAAGGACAAGCTTATTGCCTAATTTTTAAACTGCGCAATCCCAACAAGTCTCTCTGATTTAGAGTATCTCCACAAGAAGTAAAAATAATAAAAAGGTAGATGACATCTCACATAACTTCTAACTGCCTCATCTTAGCTAACCTGTAAGAATATTGTAGTCAAAAGAGAGAAACAGAAAAATAGACATTCAATGGTTCACGGGAGTGCAGGATATTTCAAGTAAGAAGGGATCTGAGGAGCTGTCTAGTCTAAACTCATCCTGAGGGCATTCCTAGGATGCATGTAGTCTCCCCTAAACTGATGTCTAAGGGGGTGAGGTATATTGCATTATTTATCTGCTGATTCCCAGAGTGTCAGGGAAACTGAATCCACAGTTGGTGTTTACATCATGGACATCTAAATAAGACTAAATGAACTTAATTTCCAGTACTTATCACATGGTGTTTCTGCAGATGATTTAGTCAGAGCAGGAAGAGTTAGTAATTCTACATAAATAAATCAATTCACCTGAAGGTGCAGGAGGGCAGTAGAGGGCTAGGAACTTTGCAGGCAAGTGAAGAAGTTACTTCACATAAAATTTTATGTGATCAGAATTACAAGTCCTGTAACTATGAAACACAACATTCCAGACTTTCTGCACAAGCAAAGCTGTTTCAAAAACTGTCAACACAATTTCTAGCAAATACTCGCACTTTTAATTCTAATGTTTTAAAAGTTGGTGTGAAACACGTACAAAGGACAATCTGACTAGATAGAGGCTGTGATTTATAAAGTTTGATTGGGAATCCTGAACCCAGTTCCAATGGTAATTATGCAATTTCTATTTGTAAGTGGTTCATTAAGAGGACAGGCTTAAAGTAAAATTCTTGTCCTTGTACCACTATGTTGATTCGTTTTCACAGCTTGATGTTTTGCATTGGTTACTGCTACAAAGAAAGCACAGTGGCTTTTAGACAGACCATCTGAGACAAAGAAGTAATCTATATTGTCTTCCAAACTACGATTTCTACAATCACAAAGTAATTTTGACTGCAGACCCAGAATTTATTTCCTTTGATTTTATTAATTAAGCAGTGTTAAGACACTGATGATGTTTTATAGGGGTTGGTCTATAAAGAGACATGGAGGCAAAGGAAATTCTTGGGGTTAAATACAGAACCTTCTTTCTTTTAAATGATTGCATGCACTGAAACAGCTCACTGAAGAAATTTGATAATTCAAATAGTTAAAGGAAAATGAACAAACATACTCTCAAAAAGTTGTACAAGTAGCATGCCAAAATGGAGTTCCTAAACACTAACTTCAAGGAGAATAAATACAAGATCATTTCTTAACCAATTAATATCTACTCAGAAGCTTATGCCCTGGTGTGCACATGTAATTTTATTTAATGTTAATGAAAGCTATGTGCATGCTACAGAGAAGGCTAGACTTCTTAAAAGGAGTTGTTCAAATTATTTCCTACAGATACAGGTCAGAGATTAATCACTCAATTTGGCTTCCTCTGCATTATCAGAAAAAAAGTTTATAGTAACAATGCACAGAACTTTACTGCAAAATCTAAGCTACAAGTGTTATTTCTACAATGCTTTTGACAAGTTTTCAAGTCATCAAGGCCATTTCATTTCTCAAAGAGAAGCAAATAATTGTCAAATTACTATTGTGAAATGTTGAGAGTCAGAATCTGCAGATTCATGCCATTACATATGGTTTTGAGTCTTCCACTGGTCAGGGAAACAGAAAAAACATAGAAGAGAGGCTCTACAGACTTCAATGATGTGTAAACAATAGACAATGAGTTCAGTTTTGCTGGATTTTAATAGTTCTACCAAGAAGACATAGAATTAAATAAACTGATATAGCGCTTATGGTTGGAGATTAGCAGCCTATTCACTACAACAGACAAAAATATAAATCCATCAGAGTATTCTTCAACAGATTTTTCTTCCATTCACATATGTAAATCTCATTATCTGGATTCAGGTATGACCACTATCTATTCCTAGGTATCAGGAATATATAACCTAACTTTCCTTTGGCCTTTGTTGTGCATGATCATTTCTATTTGGACTAGATGTATGAAAATTCACCTAAACAAATCAGTAGCTAATCAAAGAGGTAACCTTGTACTTATACTTTCACTCAGCATAAATGACCAAAGAAAAATTCAAGGGAGAAGAAGAAGGAGTTAGTAATCGTATTCTAATTTAAACACCTGCTTCTGGTCAACTGGATTGTACTTTGAATTCCAGTGATTATGTTGGCAATAAGAAAAGTCTAGACAGATGGTTCAGATAGGAACACATACAGCCTTCACTTAAGATTTGATTTAGTTGCCCCAAACCAGGCATTTGCTGTCATTTGAAATGCTCTGGGGTATCCAGAACATCTGGGCAGGCCTGGAAGGTGTAATGCAAGACCCATGGGATAACCATGCCTTTCTGGAAGGGCAGATGGATGTCAGATGGGATATCCTACGAAATCTGAAATGGCATTAGATGACTGTATTTGCGTAACCAAATAGAACCCTCAGATGCCTGCGTTTAGAAGCATACATTTTCTATATGTAGACATCTACAAGGCAACTGTAAGTTTAAGCTCTTTTATAGGAAGTGGCGATCTACAGCCTGATTTGATTACTCATACATGGGTACACAGGGAAGTTTGAAATGCCCTAGATTACCCTTGTGCTTTACCACCTGCTGGTCCAGAAGGACATGGGTCTCCCATAAGCTCTATGATACATCTATGAAGGCCAAGTTAATGATTTGAACTCCTTAGCTTGTATGGAATGGTATCAGGAGTTTGGGGTATGTCAGTGAGTGGAGTCTTAACACACCTAACAGTCAATATAGTTAGTAGCCTTGAAAAATAACAATCTCAATGAAAAAAACTGCCAACCTTTGTTTGGTCAACTGTGCAGATCAGTGAACTTCACTGGTAGTATTGATTGGATGCCCATCGACTATAGCATCCTTAAATACTCTAGGTAACATTAATACCTCAGTGTACACACCTACATTTGTGTACCTTAGCTATGCTCTTTATCCATTTACTCAAATTAAATTAAATGTACTCAACTTTAAATGCTCTTTGAGATGTCTCAGTGCTTTGTAACATATTAGACCATTCCTCTTATGGGCATACATGTCAAATGCCTCTAAAGACCTTCCAGAGTTCTGCTGGTGCAGATTTCCACCAGATCTGTTGCTGCTGGACTTTTTTAATCTACCTTTGCCAGTTACTCATCAGTAATAGTAGTTGTGTCAGAATTATGATTGCATTAACAAACCCAAATCAGAAATAACACTCATCTGGTAATATTAAGTGTCCTATAGCACTGTGGAAATGACTTTCCACACACACTTAACATGTTCTCTAGAACGCTGATAGCTTGAATGACTTGGGAAGAGAAAATGTTTTATCTTACTTTATTTTTCTATTAAGACTAATGCTAATGTTAAATAATTTGTGGGATAGATTTCAAAATAATTTTGTGGTAGGATTTAAGAGGTCTCTAACTACAGAACAGGGATATGGCTGCAGATAACAGGTAAAGAAGGCACAGGCATGGGTTTGAGATTATGTTAGTGGTGATGATTCATACAGCAGGAGGAACTCTAGTTTAATATCGTAGGGAAAGGTCATAAAAGCTGAGATATGTTCATAACACCTGAAGTATTATCTCATGCTTACTTCTACATCTACTGATGTCATATGTCGCTTACATCTGTGAAGTGGAAACAGAAGGAAAAAATGCAGATATTTCATCTCAGGACTTTCAGCTTATTGTCCAGTTTCTCTGGTCTCACTCAGTCATTCCTTGTGAGATATCATCCCAGTACTCTGCTTAAATAGTTGTCTTTCACAGGACCGTACTGGAGCTAAATATGGGGAAATGTGCTAAAATGACTGAAGTTCTTCAGGTGAGCTCAGAAAGGATTGTTAGAGACAGATTTTTGACAAATGGTACCTAAATTAAAATGTTTAGCCAAACATCAAGGTTTGGGCTGGTAATTCATGTGTGATTCACAAAGGATACCTCCTTAGTGGCCAACTCTTAAAGTTAAAATCCTGCCATATTTTACCTCTCTGCAACTCCGTGTTTTAAATTAGCAATGGTAGTTTGTTCTTAATGGAAAAGAAGAACACAGAAAAATAGGAAAATTATAGAAGAACATCAGCCATAAAATATATATATATATACTCTAATATGTCAGTTTTAAGTTATTTGGCATTTAGATGTGAAGTATTTTTCTTCCTATGATCCCATATAAACCTGCGTCATCTTTCAATGTTTGTATTTTGTTCTTTAATGAAGCTCTTAATGTAGAATTAGCTCAGCTGCTGAATTCCTAAAATAATACCCTCAAATCAATCCCTGGTTTTGTGTTTCAGAATCTCTATCAGCTCCGCAAAATGCGGTCTCCTGAGGGAATGCAACAGTTGGCATTTGTAAAACCTAGAAGCAAGTGTTTAAGTTTGATGAGGCTGTAAGTTCACTGATGGATGTTCTGTGCTCAGCAGGGGAATGGGTACAGGGCTCCAAGGAAAAGGTCTGATCAACATCCAGATCCAGTAAAGCCTTTGCTACTTCCTGAAGTTGCAAACAAGGCTGCTGATTAGAGGCAGTTTTATTCCAAGGTCTTTATCGCTCTTTCTGACAGTTTGAGATTATTTATCAGCAAGGTATAATACCTTAAATATTTTTTGGCAGGCTCTCTTGTGGAAAGCACTTCAAGAAAGAGTTGAGGAAGACAGACAACATGGTATTTCGAGGGGTAACAATTCTTTAATAGATCTGATATTTTTCCATATAATATTCCATTAGTGATATCTCTGTAATGAAGAGTTATTTGACAGATTAAAACTATTGCAGGTTAACATATCAGGGCAGTAAAAGTAAGCTTTCAAGCCTCAGGAGGTCAAACTGGCTACATCTTTTTAATGGGTAGGCAATGACCTAAGAGCTGTGAGAAATAAAGAAACATTCTGTCATTGCTGCCTTTCTGATTAACTCTCTGGCTTTCTCGTGTGATTACTGGAGATTTTCCAGTCAAGGAACACCTTCTGCCTGACACTGATACATGCTGCTTATGTGACATGAGAAAATGTAGGAAGTTGTCATCTGCTCTCCAAGTGGAAAAAGAGTAGGGAATGCTTTTTCTTCAAATCTGTAAAAACAAGTGCTATCGTAAAGGACCAGGTTTCTATTTTTAGCCAAGCAAGAGGAGAATAAATGGAAAAAGATATTTTGTTGTTGGTTGGAGTGCTTTAAGAATTTCATTGAAAGAATAGTTTAATATAAGAATTTGTATTTTAGCACAATTCAAGTTACTTTTTAGTATTATGTAAAAATAAATTGTTTCTGTGAGACTTTGGGGGTTGCATAATACACTAAAATGTGGGGGATATGTCCATGGGTATCCATCCCCATGGACTGCAGTTCTTCTCACCAAAGGCACCTGATGCTTTTCAAGCAAAGCTGTACAAAAGTATTAGTCAGCCTATCACAATTAGTGGGCTACTTCATCTGTGCTTTGTCTCATTAGATTCTTTAAATATGTTCCTTTAACCAAGCCAAGACTTAATGATGCTGTGTAGGAGAGATCACACTTGGGTTACACTGATGCCACTTGGAGATGGAGTTTGAGAAAGGTGAGTTTTAATTCTCTATCTTTTTAAAAAGTTTGGTTCTCTTTAGCAGAGGTGTCAAGCAAGACAGGTGAGATCTTCACATCACCTCTTTGGGATGTGAGCACTTCAGATTTCCTCTGTGCTTGTCTGTAGTGAGCAAGATTCGTTAGTGTAAGACTGTTGCTCAGACTTTTAGCTCTGAAAGTTTCTGATCAAATGCTGGTGTGTCAGACGTCAGAACTGCTGAGCTCATTTATGTCTCTCTTATTTAGAACTGGGGCTACTACAGACTGTGAAGGTGGCAAATAAACTTTCAGAAATATAGCAGATCTCACTGGGACAACCACAGTTCAGCCTGGATAGTTCTCTAGCTTTGGTTGTGCAGCCAGTCCACACACATGCTTGTTCAGCCTAAAATAGGAGTGAATTAGAGAAGTCCTCTACATTCCAAACAAAAATCCAGAGTAAATACGTACTTACTTCTTAGATGCATTGAAACAGAGGGAGTGGTCATTTCTGTCTGGTGTTCAGGAGGGATAAGATAGCTGGCACTGGAATGGCCCAATTTAAGACACAACAGAGCCCAGAATATCATGCATCTCCTGGAGGAGATGAACTGTGTAACAGATTAGAATGCAACATTGGACATGGACAGATTGGTAAAAACAATATTTCTTCTTGTCTTCTCATTCCTTTTCCCTTTTTTTTCTCTCAAGAATAGCATTTTCAAAATTGCACTCTGCTTGTGGTAAAATAAAAAATTGTTTTATCCAAGATTAAAACACAAGGAGAATGTAATAATAAACACAGAGAAGCAGAAGAGACATGTAGCCCTGCAAAAGGATTCTCTGGAATCTCTGGAAATATCTGACAACAAATGTTTAGGGAACAGGCCAAGATGTGGTGATGCATCCATGAAAATTGCAGTTTGGGGGCTTGTAGGGAAAAGAGGGTGTGTGTTTAGTTAACTGATGTTACTGGATTTTCTTCCTATGAATTCGTCAGGTTACTTTTTGAACCTGCGCATGCTCATTGTCTGCAACATCCAGATGCATGGATTTCATAGCCATGTTCAAAAGTTTTACACACTGTATAAAGAAACTTTATATTGAATCTACTTCTTCATAATGTCACTGAATGTCTTCTAGTTTTTGTGCTGGAGAAGACAGCTAACTACCGGTCCCTATTTACATTTAACAGTCAATCCCATGAAACTCAGGGTTATGTGGATTTCAATTATTTCATATTCAGCCATCATTTTTTCCCCACAATTAAGCATTCTAAAATGATTTAGTTGTTCCTCATATGGAAACCATAGCATATCTTTGATAACTGTTAATTTTCTCTAGGCCCATTTTATTTACAGTGTATCTTATTTTCAATGGAGAGCCATAACTGTGCTCAAGTTATATTTTAATAAAGACTAATGACATCTTCCTCTTTATCTTGTATTCTTTTCCGAATAACTGCCATAATACATTTCTATTTTTTTAACTACTTCTAAATAATGAGCAGATGTTTTCAGCTACTTAGTCTAATGCTACTTATTATAACCACACGATCTAACTTCTGACGCGCAAGTCAGTTTGTCATTGTACATGCAAAGACTATTTTTTCTTTCTATTTTTCAGCAAAGAATTTCATTTTCATTCTTCATTTATCCCTAGTTATTCTGCAGTTTCTTATTATCCTGAATAACTTAAATACATCAAATAACACAGGTGGTTAACCACTTCCATTGCTATTTGCAATCTTATCTAGACCACTTTTGACAAATAACATTGGTGCTCATCTGACCTGGGTGAGACTTCTAATTCCTTTCTTATACATTGTGAAAGTACGTAAGAAATATCACTCTCTGTATAAAGCTCTTCACGTTTCTCACTACTGAAATGAAGTAGATTTATTTTGTTAACTTCACAATATACTTGGAAAACTCTATCGACATTTGAAGATCCAATTGATTATTTTTCTTTTAAATGTATTTAAGTTTCTTTAAAGGAATTCACACTGATTGGTCTAACCTGCCCTTCCAGAACTATTACCAAGGTTACCTACAGAGCTATTATCAAAGTTCCTTGTCCTAGCAAGCAAATGACAGCAGTCTTGGAACAAGATTTTCTACTTTACTCATGTCTGTATTAGGACATTTTATGGCAAAAAGTGAGTCTAGCAAGATAACAGGAACAGAAACATTAGAGGTACTTAGCCCAGCAGGAGAGTCATTGCCATAAAGGTATCTGGGAAGCAGGCAATCTGAAAAAGGTCAAAATAGTCACTGAAGATGGATATATAATTTTCCTATTTAGATCACAAGCTCTTTGGGGCTCAGAGAAAACCAAGTAAAATTACCTCTTTTGTGGCCTTGGAGTGCTGCCATAAAAAAATGCAACACATATAACAATAAATATAACGATGAAGGTGACCTCAGTGAGGAATCTCAAATAGGTGAGGATGATATTTTCTTTCGGGGGATGTGAACTTATTAAAAGCATAAAGGACTAAATTTCAGGACATCATAATCATTAATTTAAAGGAACGTTTGGCTGTAGGATATGAGATTTGGTCTTGGTTAAAAACAGCATCAATCATACTCTTCATCTCCTGAGATCAGATTGACAGGTGTATGCTTACATTCACTCGTAAACTGTTACTTATAAATAATTGGAAAGAGAAAAAGATTCCTTCTCTTATTAAACTTTGGCAACTTTATATTTCAGATTTGGCATCTTGACCATAGGTGTTGAACTTTGCTTCTTCCCTGTCACATGGAACCATGTAGAAGCAGTGTAAATATGTGCAGCGTGACACGTGAAATCATCATCTTCAATTTGTAGGAAGTGGAACACTAAGTCCACATTAAAATGTACACTTGATGCTAACAAGTATCACAGACAGCTCTATCACCTGTCAGGATTTCACTTGGCACTTCTCAAGCTGGGCATCTTTCAGTTTGATGGTCAATGGGTTAACTCGTGAGAAAGACTCATTTTGAAGCAGTGACCTGGCCCAAGTCCTCTGGCACCACTTAATTCTCATGTAAGTCCCTGTACTCATCAGACTCAATGCGACTAACGCCTGCTGAAAGCTACTGTCTTCTTCAAAACTCTACAACTGAAATGAAGATGAGCTGTTTTGTACTAGGCTAATAGCGATAACCTCAGGGAGTAGTTATGCACTCATTTCAAACACTTGAAAGAGGAACAAAAACTATGAAGTTGCTATTGAAGTATAATTAAGATGGTGTTTTCAAGTGCGGTGCAACCTTAAACTGGAGGAGTAAGAGAGTTAAAATGGAACCACTTACAAAGCAGTAAAAGCTCCACTGCATGAGGCACTCTGCGTGCACAAAATTACAGGATTAGAAATGATTCAGCCAGTCCAGTGCCTGTGTAGACTAAGATTTGTAAAAAGCTTCTTGATGTTTTTTCTGTTCAAGTAGGAGAGGAATGAAAAAAATAAGGCTGACAAAGGAGAATGTGTAAATTTTCAGAGAGGTCATTTGGCTGAAATAAACAGATGTCCAGCCTACCTCCTTTTGAAGCCTTTCTTGAAAATTAGGTAACAAGACTGAAGCTTCCTTTGTGACTCTAACAAATAACATTTTTTCCTAGACTAGAGAAGTCATGGACTCTAGTTACAAGCAGTTTCTGTTTTCAATTATTTTGCTGCCATCAGCAAAGATGGGAAAAGTTCTTTTCTGGTGAAAATTTCAAATCCAAAATATTGTCTTGTCTGCAGAAGCCTCATGTATTTATATATTCCTACCATCAGCTCCACTGAAGAATACCAGTCCTGGGAGCTTCCAGGATCATGCTTTAAGTGTGTAAAGTTATGGGGAAGGAATGTATTTACATATACATAAATCACAGTAGAGCTTGAATTTTGGTGAGGTGTTAGGAAGATATCTTTCTGTTTTATTCCAAACCTGGAAATCTCAAGTTACATTTAGTGAATGGTTGTATGTATATCACTCCAAAAGTAATGCCTCCTATTTATTTCCATTGAAACTACAACAGATACAAAGAAGACAATTACACTATTGACAGAGCAAATTCTCAGCCAGAAAACAATGTTTTTCATCACAGTCACCACCATTAGCTATGCATTTTCACCAGCAATGAACAAGAGCCTGCATGCTGCACTTGTAAAAATCTGCACTGGCAGAGGTGACCCACTGTCGCCACTGCTGAAACGCACCACACACTGCCTCACTGTGCTCACATCCACTGTTTGGTCTCCATAAACATTTAACAAGCATCAGGCAAAAAAAGAAACCCTTGTATAAGAAAGACAAGAGCTTCTCACAATGCTGATTCACCATATACATGATGTCACATGGTGTGGAATATCCTTTAGGTCAGTTTGGGTCAACTGGCCTGGTCCTGTCCCCTCCTAGCAACCTGTAACCCCCAACCTTTTCACTGGCAGAGCAATACAGGAAGCAGAGAGGCTGAAACATTATGTTTCAGATATGTTATCAACATATTTGCTTCTAGAACCAAAACATAGCGTCATAACAGACATACTATGAGAAAGACAACTTCTATCCCATCTAGAAACTAAGACACAAGGTCAGATGAATCCCACTTGTCTGCTTTAGTAGGATAGCAACAAAAGTAAGTAACTGATCTGGGAAAATTACATGGTGGATATTGAAAAACAATAACACTGTACATACTAGTACTTCTTACATATATCCATATTCATTTTGGAATGAAACAAATTCATTTATCACATGAGGATGACAATGAAATAGTTCTCATTCTATTAGCAACCAAACAAGATATTAAACAACATGACTAAGGAGTAAATATTTTAAAATCTGCAAGCTCATATCCAAGTCTTTGTGATGTTTGTTTCATGAGATCCCTTTTTGTTGGTGTAAGCTAAAGTAATTATTGGAATAATTTGAAAAATTCAGATGATGTGAAAAATACTAATGAGTTAAGTGACAAACTGGTCAATCCTAAGCTATATATAAGGTTTGCTCCGAAAATAATACCTCCATATTATTATGTTGGTGATACGGCAGCAGAAGTCGAATCTTCCTTGCAATGTTCTGTTACATCTTGTTGCTGTGCAACAGATGGCAGCAGTGGGGCAATCTGACATGGAAGTGCATACGAAGCAAAGGTGTACAACTGAATTCCTCCATGCAGAAAAAATGGCACCCACTGACATTCATCAACTCTTGTTGAATGTTTCTGGAGACCAAACAATGAACAGTGAACAGCACAGTGAGGCAGTGGGTGGTGCCTTTCAGCAGTGGTGACAGTGATGTGAAAGACAAGCCACATTTCTGACGGCTATGCACAGTTGTCACACCATGAAATGAAGAGTGTCTCACTCAGCTCATCTGCACCAATTGATGCGTTATGACCAAGGAACTGTGTAGGGAGCTGAATATCGGCATCAATGTATTGGAAATGATGATGGCAACATTGAAATACTGCATAGTTAGTGCAAGTTGGGTCCCATGAATTCTCACACAGGAACAGAAAGAACACTGTATGCAAGTTTGTCAGTACCTATTGAACCAATGAGAGGCTGAAGGTGACAGTTTCCTAGATTGTGTCATTACCAGTGACAAGATGTGGTGTCACGACTACAAGATGGAGTCAAAACAGCAGTCCGTGGAGTGGTGACATGTGAATTCCCTAACAAAAAGAGTTCAAGACACAGCCCTCAGTGGGTAAAGTGATATGTACTGTCTTTTGAGATAGGAAAGGGATTATCTGGATTTCCTGAAACCCGGGCAAACCATCAACTCTGACTGCTACATTGTGACACTGACTAAGGTGAAGGCTCAAACTTCCAGGGTCAAGACAGAGAAGAAACAACCTTTCTCCTGCAGCATGATAGCGCCAGGCCCCATGCCAGTCTGAAGACAGTGGAGCACACTGCCATCTTGGCTGGACTGTCTTACTACACCCACAGTTTGGATTTGGCACCTTCTGATCTCCAGCTCTTCAGGCCGATTAAAGATGGACTGCATGGGCAACATTTTCCTGGCAATGACGTTGTCCTAGCAGCTGTGAAACAGTGGGTCACCTCTGCTGGTGAAGGTTTTTGCAAGTGTGGCATGCAGGTTCTCGTTCATTGCTGGCAAAAATGCGTAGCTAATGGCAGTGACTATGTTGAAAAATGGTGCTTGTAGCTAGAGAATTTGCTCTGTCAAATAATGTTATTGTGCTCTTTATATTTGTTGTAGTTTCCACGGAAATAAATAGGAAGCATTACTTTCAGAGCAACATACATAACAGGCTAGAATTGATCGAGCTATGGTTAATTCTAATCAAGATAGGTCTATGAAGAAATCTGTGTCAAAATGGTTTGAATTCATTCTTTGGTGACAATACAGGTGAATTTATCAATAATATGCATAAGACCGAATAATGCATGCAAATTCACTACATTTTAATAAGTATTTTCTGTGAGAAGTCCTCATCATATTTGGCAGTACTGTACTGTAGTGCACTCTCACACCTAAATACTTAGTTACTAAACCACAGTAAAATCTCAGTGGAAGCTTTCTACAAAAGACTTTTTGTTTATCTCATGAACCATAGGAATGGCAGTAGACTGAATGACAATATTTCAATATGTTTGTATGATCAGGAGAGAAAATGATAGGTAGCATTAGCACAGACAGAACACAGTGACAGTCAACCAGAATTACTACTCCTCAATGTGTGTTCAGATACTTCAGTTATGTTTTTTTGATGATAGTCTCTCTACTGAAGTAAAATGGTGAAGTTTAGTGATTTGTAGTATAAAGATGTCAGACCAAACAATCCAGTGGTCCCTGCTGGCTTCAGACACAATGAATCTGTGAATGAATTGTATTTAATGACTGGTTAAAACCATATTCAACTGGGAATCCAGACATGAACAGCAGAGAAAATCCTGCTGGAATTCCCAGCGTGATATACGTGCTTCTCTGAGATGTGAGGGTTCAAACATTTACACCCAGGCTACTCCTTTTCTTGTTTATGAAAGAGTTTGGGCAGACAGATATTTTAGAAAAAAAGAAGTGTAAATTAAACTCATCAGCGATGTTGGATCTCAAGAGGTCAGTCTTCTAGAAAGTTTCATAGATCACCACTCATTTATTTCGCTCTTCTGAACATTCGATGCACAGCTTGAGTTCTGAAGTGCTGAGATTTTTTAAGTTAGGCTCAAAAGTGAGATTTTGGTGTTCAGGCCTGAGAAAATCCACTAAAGTCTGTCAGGCCAGAAAACCTGGAGGTTAGATAGGTTGACATGTTATTTGGACAGGAAACAGCTTGCTGTAGGGAGCTACTGGTTACTTTATATTTTCGGAGTTGTCATCAGAATCAAAACAGCTTGAAGCAGCACTTATGAGTCATTTTCAGTGTGGAACAAAGCCATAAGTTAAGCACCACGTGCTATGAATGTAACACATAATAGGCCCCTTAGCTACACCAAAAAGTTTTACATGGTTTTCAAGCGTCAATCTAGTTTTCCTTGTGCCTAAGGCTCTGTGACGTCTAGACAATCGTAATCAGGTTCATTCCTATCTTCACTGCCCATTATAACCTGTCATTTTTCAGTTTTTTCACTTACTATTCCACTACTATGGATTTAATCTGCCGTTTTCTATGCACTAAATTTAAGACCTAGCAGTTTTCATATATTATTCACTTCCATTTGCTATACTTGTTAAACAGTATACATTCATTGGACTTAATAAATCACCAATTCCTTTCCTTGTATTTCCCAGAACAGTTATTACTCAATCTATCTCTACAGACAGCATCTTCATAGCTACCACAGATTTCTCTGTATTCATGAGGCTATTTATCACAGTACCTGTCCTAAATGTTAGCAAAGTAAGCTTGCTCAAAAAGCTTAAGCTATAATCTCTCAGAGTTGTATGTGGAGACATACATATGTCTGACTTTAAATACTGTAAAATGTCTATCCATTGGTTGTATGACATCCACCTCAGTTTAGTTAATCTGAAGTTATTAATACGCTCATCAAAGCAGAATAGAAAGGATGTTATCTCTTTTATGTGCCTCTTACAGATAAAGAAGGGACCAAAGTCTGAAGACCTTATTAATTTTGCATATCTGCTTCTGCTCTTATTCCCTCGGGAGCATGTTACTTGGAGCCAGCAACCAGGGTGTTTTTACTTTCTGTGTCTAGGAAAGAAGACACTTGACTCCTCCTCTTCTGTTCCCTTAGTAGGTTCTGGGGAGCTGGTCTGAGGCTGCAGCTGGCTTCCATAAAGTGGGGAGCTGCTTATACAAGTGGGTGCAGACAAACACCAACATGAGCTGTCTGTGACTTCAGTCAGTGAACAGTTATTATTTCTGTAACTGAAGCCGAGCTGCCAGTGCTGATGTGAAGAAATCTGTCCTGTCACTGCTTCCTTGTGTGATTCAGACCCATTTCTTTAGCTCTCACCTTCATTCCAGTTCTCCATGTGAATTATTTTTTCTTTTGACTTTATTAAAACAAGTTCTGTTTAGTTGCAGCCATTTAACTACATCACATGAACAATTTTTCAGCTAGAATATGACTTTTCTTCATTTAGTAATTCAGTCACGTTTGTGTCAACAAAAAGAATTATATTAATCTAGCATAAATCGTTGGAGGATGCCATTGGACATAACTCATTCATGAATGTTTCCTCACTATATTAATCAAATCAAGTTTTTGAAAAAAACAACAAACTAATCAGAAATTTTAAACTGCCTCTTCAGTACATGATAGCTTTTTTTTTTTTTCTTTTCAAAGATTATTACTTAGGACTCTTGTAATTAGACATAATATTTCTTTGAATTAGAGCACTCATTTTTGACAGATTTAAAGAATGACAAATTCAGTTGAGTGACAATTTAGAGTTGATCTTTTGTTCCTAGAAATCTGTCCCAAGAAAATGACAAAAAAAAAAAAATATTATATAGAACACTTCTAATCAACAGGAAGGAAACGACAGTTCTAATTCTTTGCTTGAAAAGAAATAGTCTTATTAAATAAATAAGAAATACAGCCACTGACACTAATATGAAAACATATTTTTAATCACAACTTGTTGGAATAATCATAAACTAATTGTTTAAGTCCAGTTCATCAAAGTGCTTCAATTGCATTCTGAAACAGTTGCTTTCAGGTAACTAAATTCTTTGAAGAACAGGGCATCACTCTCACAGGGGGGATTTTCATAATATTTACTTTTGCCTAAGCAAGGGAAACTGCTAAGTCATCATCTAGATGATCTTTTCTCTCTTCAGGAGATCAAATTAGGCAGCTTTGCTAAAGTGTACGTTCTGAGTAAGGCCTTACATCCTCATTATTACATCTGTGAAGTAAGGACAATACAGAATTGCCTTCCTTCATCATGATAAACATTACCAGACTGTGGGATACGTACAACTGAGCTACATGAGCTATATGAGACCCAAACTGTATATGCAGCTCCATTATCTTCCAAAATTATAGTAATAATAATAATGGAAGAAGATTTTTTAATATAGCCTGATCGATGGTGCTTAAGGAATGCCATGCTGCCATGATAGTGACAGAGTTTAGAGATTTTGAGAGTTCAGAGTATTTGAGTGCTTGTAGTCTATCAGTCCCAGTGGATATCTAGGAGATATGACTTAGCTGGTGATAAGACAACACAGTATTTTTCATCCATTATAAAATACAGCAAGAATTTACAAACGCAGAAAAGGAATTTTCCCACCTTAACAAATCAATTTAACCTATTTGCTTCTAAAACTGAGGAGTTCAGAAAATCCTTCACTAACATGTCAGTAGTTTGGGCAGAGACAAACAAGAAACAAGGAAATCATATTCTTACGTTCTTATGTTTTTTAAATTATCTTTTAAAATTCCCAGATTTGAAGAAAGGAAAACTATTGAAAGCAGATGTTGATGTATGTATTCATGTACTAATGCATACATGGGTAATTCCAGGAAAAGCAGGACTCATTACTTTATTTCAGCCTTCTAGAATGGAGACACATGATCTAGGTATCATGTAGATAGTGGAAAGGTGGGCACTTTCACAGAACAGTGCATCTAATCCTTAAATAGATGTTCAAAGTAGTCAGGGCAGTCACGTCGTCCTGACACAACTGAAATGGAGCAGATGAGTCCAACATAGTGACATAGAAATGATGCGTGTCTATAGAAAAACAAAAGAAAACAAAAACAAAAAATATAAAGTTTTGCGTTAACTGTGGTACTCTAAAGGTCATCATCAAAAGTTACTTCTACTCAAATATGCTGCTGCTTCTGTTTCTGAGGACTAATAATAACTGCTGACCTGTGATAGCAGCACATTATTTTTATTTTAACAGTACTTCTGTTAATTAAGAATAGAGACCAGGACCCTATAAATGGCATGCTAAAATACGTCCAATTTAAATTCTGTGCATGCACACGCAAGGCACAGCAAAACCACATACAACTGTAATTTCTTTCTCTAATTTAGTATACAATTGAGAACAAAACACAGGCATTTACTTGCTGTGGATTGCCAAAGCAGTAAAATATTTCTTCTCATATTGATTACTATAAAATTCCTCAGTTGGACTTAGCTGTTATGTACTCCATCTGTTATGGATGGACTGAAACTACTCTTTGACCAGAGGAGGTTATCTTCAACTTGCAATTGCAGTCTTGCAAGCAGAAATTCAAGTACAACTTAAATGAATTCTCTAGGGACTGCTAAGTCTGGTGTGTCCAAGCATATTTGAGTTGTGAACTATTTAAAACAGACATGTAGGTGAAACGTAGGCAGAAGGTGGAACAAAGTGGAACATACTGTGTCCAATGACATTTCAGAACCTCTCTCTCCAGAACTACCAGCACTAGTACTGCTTACAATGAAATTTCCTGCTATGTTCTTGTAGATTTTCAACAAACCAGTGACAGAATTTGACATCTATGTCTATTTATTATCTATACTTCCTTTGTTTTCAACTTCAACCCTCACAGCAAGGTGACATTTTGGAGCCAATGTTGCCATTAACTCAAGTTGTACTTTATTTCTGAAGTAGCAATATCTATTTTAATGGAGGTATTTAATGACATAGCACATTCTTCTGTAAAAATGACAGTGACAGAATAAGACCCTTATTCTGCACTATATCACTTAGAAACAGAACACAAGAATAGGCTATAAAAGCAGGATTCATGTGAGGCTTCATCTAGTTTATCACTGAAGAAAGTGAAAGAAGTGAGCCATCATACATTTCTAAAGAACACATTAGACAAGGAATAAAAAGTGGTTATTGGTAAAAAACAGGTAAGACTTTCAGTCTTGTTAAATATTAAATCATAAATATTAATACTTAATAATTCATAGAATGCTGTCTAAGACGGTCTCACAGTGATATCAGCTGACTCTCTGAGTACCCTAGGATGAATTCCATCCAGCTCCATGCATCCAGCTGGAGCAGCAAATGCTGCACAAGTTTGGGCTTGGCAGGGAGTTGGTCATTATCGCACTCACAGTCCTCCAACTTGGGACACTTGAGGTCCCAGAGCCTATCATCAGTGTTGAAGACTGAGGCAAAGAAGGCACTAAATACCTCTGCTTTGTCCATGTCCCTGGTTTGGAAGATGACCATTCTCATCAAGTGATGAACCAAACCAATATTCTCCCTGGACTAATTTTTGCGTGGTCCTGTGTGGAGCCAGGAGTTGGACTTAGTGATCCTTATGGATCCTTTCCAGCTCAGGATACGGTTCTATGATTCTATGCTGTTATTAGAATAAATTTGGATGTTCTAATTTTGGGAAAAAATGCTTCCTTATTAAAAAAAAACAGAAAACAAAAAACAAAAAACAAAAAAACCCAACTCAACAAAACAGCAGACAAACAGATACCAAAAAGCAACAGAATACACAAAATGTTTGGCTGTTTCTGAAACCTGCATTACAAAAGATGTATGGTTCATGCATGCCTGGTCCTAATGTCTAATAAACTTTGCTTAAAGATATGTCTGTGCTTGGGACTTTCATAAAACGTTCTTATCTTTCCTGTTTAGATTCTCCAGTGTCTAATGAGAACTCATGTTTCTGTCTTTCCCTATGTGGATTCATTAGTTGGTGTTTTTTACTTTCATAAGAATGATTTTCATAAGACCTCATGTCAAACCTTACTAACTTTGAGAATGCTATCCCATCTGTCATATTTGACTGGAATATAAATTGGCCATATCAATTAAAAAGCAACTGGGGTGGGGGAGAGGGGGACACAGAAATCTACAGAAACCCTCTCACACACAGGGAGTATGTATCTCATTTTCTGAAGTGTCTAAATGAGTTATGTGCATGAGAGAAAGATTTAGGTCACTCAAGCCAAACAGGGATTAACTCTCTATTTTACTTGGCAATCTCAGAAGCCCAAATTTCTTTTACAGAAACCAAGAAGAAGTTGGAAACTACCAAATAGACGATATGGATATTTACATTAATTATACATAATAATCAGTGAAAATACTAACCCTTCCCATCTTATCCTTCTTCATATGTGACTTTCACCGTCCCAAAGGGCTGTAAAGTCAAAGGCCATACTTCATTTACAGTCCTAAAGTACAAGGTCTGTACTTCCTCTTCTAAGCGTCATTCACTGGTTACCTTGTAATTTTTTCATCCAAGAATGATGGGTCTTACAGGCTACAGTCTGTTCACAACTGTAATTAATTTCCTGATTAGCATCCATCACTTAAAGTGTTTCAAAGAGAGATACTTTCAAAAAATAGTATGTGATGCAGTCTGAAGCACAAGGTTAAAATTATGCAAGAGATCCGTCTTGAATCATGTGGAGATGTAGTGGACATTTATTTGTAGGTTAATCTAGAGACATGAAAGCCAATATTTCCTCATTTCCCATTGTATTATTAAAAAAGTAGAATGCTAGCATGTTTGTTGTAACATTAACTCTAAGTTTTAAACCAAACAGCTCTATGGAGTTGCCTTTAATAGTGAAACAGACTGGAGGTGATCAGCAGTAGATGATCCCAGTTTCATTTAACACGTTGAAAAAATACTAGCTTACATCAGCAGAAGATTTTTAACTTTAACTTTTGCGTTTCCTGATTTATTGTCATTTCAATCTTTTTTAGTCCATATTTTTTGTGATTGAACAAGAGAAACAATATCTCCTCCAAGAGATAAAAAAAATATATATATCAAAACAGCTAGTGAAAATTAATAGTTAAAAATCAGATACTGATTATCTAAAGACAAACCTTCTGTACAAGGGAACCTGTACACTGCATACAAATCTTGCATACATCTTTAAAGCTGTGAAAAAATCTTGACAGACAATCGCTCATTAAAATCTGATAATTGTAATCAGAGTTCTTTGACTCCCTCTAATTGGTAACAACAGAACTAAAGCAATCTCTGCTTTTGGCATTCTGTCTGTCTCATTTATCTCATAAGAATTAGAAAGAAATATATAGAAGAAAAAATGCTTTATTAGTCATGGGATTTAAAAGACATCAATTAACTTCTTTAACCCTCCCTCTTTTTTTTCCTTTAAAAGATGAGGCAATTTGTTTCCTTGATGTGTGAGCCATCATCAAATCTAAATTCACAGCAAGAACATTTCTGAGATAGCCCAAACTTATCATGAGGTTAATGAACCATTGCACTAGTCCGATCAAACCCATTTGTCAATGAATAAAATTGCTCATCTGTTATCTTGCAACATAATTTGTAACAAAACTGTCAAAGTAAGAACTTATTTATGTTTCTCTTTAGCAAAGATTATTGCTTCAGGTTGGAAAGTGTGTATATAATGGGTCAGCAGTGTAAGAAGAGTTTATTACTTTACAGCAAAAGTCACAAATTCATTTTGAACCGACTGCTGGTTATTGGAACATAGGTATAATGTGAGAGCGGAGTTGGACTTACAGTATTTCAAGTAATCTCTGTTGTGAGGTATACCAAGACAATTTAATACTGGACTGTGTATGGTTGATGTTACCCAGAATCTTTCAGTGAAAATAAAAGCTGAAAGTATAAATATAGTGTGTTACTGCCACCAGGATACGAGGTCTCTGTTACTGTTTTTTATTGTTTGTTTGTTTTTTCTATTCTATAGACACAATTTAAGCTGAATACAGTATATTCAAACCTGAAGCTTCTAGGTTTGGAACACTTGATGGAAAGTAACTGGTAAATAACCACTGCTTTAGTCACAAAGCCTTTTCTGTTGTTAATCAGAAGATGGAGGATCAATGAAGAATCTTTTTCTGTTATTCAGAAAAGAATTGTACAGCTGTCCTATGATTTGACACTGAGTGTAAGAATATGAGTGAGCAGTCTAGAAAAAAGGTGGTTCAGAAGCTGAGTAGAGACATTTCCATTCACAGGGATAACTGCCCTCTTCTGTAACAGGTGAATGAGTCTTGAGGGTTTAGGCAGAGCATAGAAACAAACCTAATAAGTTCTCCTGGACATCTGGGGCAGAAAGTGTTACGAAGATGAGAATGAAGTGTAAAAGACCAACTATGCAGTCCAGTTTTGGATTAATTTCTCTGAAGTTGGAGAATAGTTTAGGAAATGTTGCAAAACCTTTCCTGTCTCCTAAAGCATTTTGCTATAAACAGAAAAAACATTCATGGGGCTACTTAATTCTTTCCAAATGATCAGAGCTACAACACAAGAGCCCTGTTAGATGCTGAGTGTATGGAGTGGCCTAGCTTGCGAGTAGGTCAGTGTAAAATTAAATACAGATTTAATTTTACATTTTTTTTATGAGATGAAAATCCTTCAATGGCACTTAGGTATTTTGTGATATTTCCCTTTGTCTCTGGAAGGAGCAGTGCTCTGAAGAAACATAAACAGAAAATTTTTAAGAGATAATAAAATGTCTTATAAAGGCAGGAAAAATAGAAATGTGCAGCACTAAGATCAAAATGTTGCGTAACTCGGGGATTAATATATTTAGTGTTGCTTATCATAGACAGTCTTTAGCAATTTACATTAAATTATTGTAAGGGTTGTTCATCTTTTCTGGTAATAAACATGGTTTATTTTTCATCTTTCATCTTAACATTTCAACTTTCTCACTAGTAGTCCCTATAGTAGCTAAAGTTTTTGAGAGGCTGTTAACAAAACTTTACTTGTGCTTACTTATCCCTCTCAGGAAGAAGTCATCCTTTGAAAATCTTATTTGTAATATAAAGAGTTTGGTCAGGTAGAATCTTTTATACTAGGGCTTGCGGATAGGAAAAGTAAGGAAGTATTGTCTATTCTGGAGTAAAGTTGTGATTGAAATAATCAAGGACTGGATTTTTCAAAGGAGCCTTCAGGAGTTAGCTAGCCAATTGAGCAGTAGATGGGTGGCTCACGTTTAGGTCTCTTTGAAAATCCCAGCGTTAATTATCAGTGTTTGTACAACTCTTTGAACCTTCAAGATGTACAAAAAAAGGTAAGTGTGATGATAGTTTGTATTAAACACAGCTTGTAAATTATACAAATCACACTTTAAATCCCTAAATAGATTGATCATGTTCTGGGAGTTTTCCCTCTAGGAAAAGTATAATCAGATTCAGTTACAACTCAATAATGCATAACATAAGCTTTTTAAACAGATCATTGAAAACTACAAAGCAAGAGACTGTGAAACTAACCCTGAGGTAAGTATCTAAGAGCTCCACCTTACATTCAGCATAGCATTTAAAACACACACCATCTGATTTCTCACTATCTGATTTCTATCTGATTTCTGGTAACAGTAAATTATGGTACTTAAAAGAAACTTACATGCTTATAATTTGTGGTATTCCTAATCAAAGTCTTATGACAGAAGAGAAAAAGACTGTCTCACATTGTCCTTGAAATGGAAAATGCCACCAGTTGCCATTAGTGATGACCAGTATCTCTTACAAGGTCTACAGGCTTCCAGTGTTGAAAAAGGTTAATAAGTAATGAATAGAGCTGAAAGTCATGTAGTTGGAACAAAAACAGAAAAGGATTTACATAAATAGATTGTTGCAAGTTATTTTTATCAGGGAATAAGTGAGTGATTTTCCAGTCCTTCTCTGACAACCTGACTGCTGGAAGGTGTATTCATTTAGTACTTGTCTGGAGGTGTTCTGGGTCCCTGGGATGACTAAACAGTGTTGTCTTTTGACTTTATCAACTCTGTGCTGCTACAGATGAGCTGAAATCCCGAAAGGAAGCGAACATTAGTCGTTTGTGTGGAGTGCGATAAAAACAATTGCAGATGAACGAGAGTACAGATATGGAAATATATCTCCACAGTCATTGTTATGATAACAGCTAAAGGCCTTAACTCCACGTTCACATTATGCTAGGTAAATACCAGGTAGAGGAGGAAAAGCACCACATCCTTAAATGACTGGGATTCAAATAAATCATATAGCCAAAAAGCGAGGAATAGAGGCATTGAAAGACTATAGTTGTAATCACACTTTTGTGACTTAAATGGCAGGAGCAATCCCTCCTCAAACACCATCCTAGACTCAATTGCTATTACTCTTTTGGTATTATCATTATTCTGAAGTAAAATATTGAATGAAATTCACATTGAAAATCAAAAAGTGAGAAGGAACAAGTAATATTTCTCTTCAAAAATGTTTTATTTGAAAACAAACTTAACTTAAATGCTTTTCCTGTTTGTCATAAGCCAGGCCAAACTGATTGAGAAAATCAGTCTATTTGGGACACTAAGCAGCAACAGGCCTTTGATTATGAATTAATTTAAAAGTTTCTTAACTTGATGTTTAATAAATAATATTTGTTTCCTGTGCAAAACCAACATGAATTTAATAATTTGTAGCATTATTTAAGCTATTTCTGAAACCTGTAAAATTCTTGTGCTGTATTCCAGCTTGAGGGCTTTCTAACACAGCAATTACTTTTTTTTCCATTTGCTTCCTTAGGTACTCTCATGATACTATTTCCAAACTTCTGGCGGATGTATTCTAGAAATTACGTTGCAGATTTGTACATCTAGGAGCTGTGAAGCTTATGAGCAGTGGTTCAGACTTGCATATGAGTGTGTATTATGCATGTAACAAAAGAGTAATTTGGACTTCTGTGACTTGTTATTTATAGCAGCACTAGCTTCCAGCTATAAAAACTGCACTATTTCAAAGACTTGCACCAGGATGTTACTTAGTACATGCACTTTAGTATCTAATACCAAACATACAGAAGACTAGTGACTAACTCAGGCCTTTCTCTGTAGAAAGATTACTACTAAAAAACATTTTGGAATACCATTATAAAGTACTGGCTAGAAGGTTACTATTTTTGTTTACTACGTGACGACAGTTCTTTGAGGTCCAGCATGTACAAGTTCAGAGTTCCAGTGTTGCACATACATAGCTTGAGACAGTCTATTGCATTTCCTGCAGAAATTTCTATTTAAATACCGAACAGGACAGTGGATCCTCTAAACTATCAATGACAAGTGCAGTACTTGTACTATTTTTTCATTTTGTCTTTTAATTATTTAAATGATGACTATTATTAAAATCATAGAATCATATAATAGTATCATAGAATGGCCTGGGTTGGAAGGGATCCCAAGGATCATTGAGTTCCACNCCAACCTGTCCTCGAACACCTCCATACATATCTGGGATTACCGCAATCCAAGTGCAGAACCCCGCACTTTGCTTTGCTGAACCTCAGTAGGTTCACACAGATCCACCTTTCGAGTTTGTCAGGGTCTCTCTGGATGGCATCCCTTCCTTCTATTGTATCTACTGCGCCAATCAGCTTGTGTGTCAACTGTGTAATCAGCAAACTTGCTGAGGGTGCACTCAATTTCATCATCTACGTCATTGATAAAGATGTTAAAGAGCACAGGTCCCAAGACAGACCCTTGGGGGATGCCTATCGTTACTGGCCTCCACTTGGACATAGAGCCATTTATCACAACCCTCTGGCTGCAGCCTTCCAACCAATTCCTTATCCAGCAAATAGAACAGCCTTCAAATCCATATCTCTCCAATTTAGATATAAGGATGTGGTGAGGGACCATGTCAAAGGCCTTGCCAAAATCCAGGTAGATGACATCCGTCACCTTTCCTTTGTACACAAATGCCACCAGCCTGTAGTTCCCTGGCTGGCTTTTTCTTCCTTTCTTAAAAAATGAGAATGATTTTTACCTTTTTCCAGTCATTGAGAACTTTGCCTGACAGCCACGACTTTTCAAATATGATGGAGAGTGTCTTGGCAAACACATCAGCCAGTTCCTTCACGACCCTAGGGTGCATGTCATCCAGCTCCATAGACTTGTAAACCAACAATCTCATGAGACACTTTCAGACTTACTCTTCTGTTCCATGTGCCATGAAAAAGAAAATATAATATGAAATAAAGGAACAAACTGTGAAACGTATTTTTAGTTTATGGACAGCTGACTAAAGGAATAAATTTATTTTGTAATGGTATGGGAAGTACGGTGCAGTACAATAATGGCACAAGTACTGTGTAATAACAAAGATGAAAGCAGCATCATTTTGAGTTATGACTGTACTTTATTTTGAAATGAGGATTAAACTGACCAGTCATGGCTAATCTGAAGTCAAACTAGTCATCCACAGAAGACAACTTCTACAAAATTAATTCACTTATCCATCTAAGCTAATCGTAGAAGAGTTATCTAAAAAGAAAAAACAAAATCACCTGAGGAAACATTGTGTATTTTAAGTAAGATGGAGCTATTTCTAAATAATATCATTTTCTTAATAATGCAAGGCATTGTTCATTCAAGCTAGAGTTTTTGCAGAAAGAGAAACTATTTTGAGCTGAAAGTAGTCTATTTGTGAGTATCTGATGGATATTTGGAGGAGGGAATCTAATTTCTTATGGCCTTTAGGTTTTATAAAAATTTCTTGATTATTTCTTCTGAAACTAACTTCACTGATATGGAGACTTCACACTGAGATGTAAAAAGAAGAGCCACTGATTAAGGGCATACTGCAAACAATACTTTTGCCTTATAGCTATTTTACTGCTCACCTGTGGTTATGGAGATTTTTCTACTTCTGAAGTATTTTGCAAAAGGCCTTGCTGTATTGCTCTTTGAGTTAATGGGCTTGCTTACTCATCTTGGTTTGGAGAACAACAAAGGAAACTGCATGTGTCCCAATTTATACTGCAAATGGAACAAATGTCTTCTGTAAGTATAAAAGGATGATTTCTTTTAAAGAATAAAGCCCTTTGAAACCAATTAATAGTTGACCTACATAATAATGCACATATCTCCATGTTTCCTCCCTTTTTTCATAGAAGTGATCTTTCTGTAGCAGAAAAAGAGTAAACAAGTATGCTATCATCCACTTCTTCAACAAAGACTTTGAGGTTAAATATGCAAGCACGTTTTGCACTATTTCCATAAAATTAAACCAATTTTATCTTTATAACCTGCTACAACAGTAGCTGAGGAAAATAAGCCGGAACAAATCTTTATCCACCTAAGAGGTTCCTTTGTGTTGTTTTTTTTTTTGCAAAGTACAATGGCCAGTGAGAACTTGAGAACACACAAACAGAACCTTTCATTCTAAAGACCCATATCTCCAAAGCATTTATGTAGCTGGAAGCATTTTGGGTCTGTAATTCTCCTATATGCAACCAGGAGCGTTATATAGAGGCTCAGGGTGAGTAGCATTGCACTTGTATAATATTTTACTTGTTCCAACGTTCTTATTAACATTCTAGCTTATAACTCCTGATGTATATCATTACTGCTCTTGCTTACAACTCCTTACATGACAAAAGAAACTAAGAAATATGAATTATAGATTTAATAAAATATACTGTGTATACTGGAAAAGAAGCACTGAGTTAGAAGAATAGCAACTGTGCTAGCTGATTTGGTGGCTGTACAATCTGGAAAGAGAAGCAAGAGGGACCTAACATTTTATTATATATGCAGCATGCAGGTAAATGGTAAGATTTTGTGGTCAGATGTGCTCTGCAGGGCTGCTTTGGTTAAGGCAACTTCCTCAGCCTTTCCCATGAGATAAGGTTTCATGCTAATCTCACCATCTCACCTTGTAATCAGTGCAAATGCCTGAGGTGGTCATAACAGATTGCAATTTCCCTATATGAAGGCTAAGATTAATCCATTCCTGGAATTTGTTTGTATTAGAGTCTAAAGTTGAAATCAGACTTAAGTCTTGAATACTTATGTAAGAAGGTAAAAAGTTTAATCAAGAAAAAGGATATCTGTCCTGTAAAACTAAGGCTAAATGAGTCACAATCAAAAATCACAAAATGTAAAGACTTAACCAGTTTTACACTCATTCTTCAAAACACTGCAAAGAAGGAGAAAGTGTACAGAATAACAGAAGCATAAGAATAAATGTTTCTCCGTCAGTCCTGAGTACCTTTAGACTGGAACATGAAAGGAGGATGCTAACCATCAGAGTTGTGCAACATTTGTCCAAAAGAAAAAGAGGAGGAAAAAAGAGATAATTACATTTACGGACAGTATTATATAATATATTTGACAGCACAGGATGGATACTGGGCTCAGTGATCTAGCCCTACATCCCAGTGGTAAAAAAAGGGCTTCTGTTTTCCAACAACTCTCCTTTGATCCAAAATTTGTCTCCCTCTGCCTTGAGAGAGGACTAAATTCCTGTTATACCCTGATTGGGTCTAATTGAATGCTTTTGGTACTAAATCTCATAAATAATTTCACAATATCGTTTGTTGCTTTCAAGCAACTGATAAATGAGTGACTCAAAATAAACCTGTTACATTGTCCAGAGATGTACAGAAGAATTTAATTAAGAAGACACCTCCATTCATAATCGACACAAAAGTTGTGTTTGCACTGCAGGTAGTACAACCATACCTTTATTTTCAGTGCTATAGGTGAAGAGACAAAATCTGATATGGCCCTTGTACAAGATAACCCCTAAGAATGTAAATGGGACTGTAGAAATCCATACTCTTTGTTCCAGCCATCTGTGGAGAGTGACTACCCGCAGTATAAATGAGTTCTTGCTTCTTTCCTTTTTTCTTGTTTTGCTGATAATACTCTTTGTTCAGTAATTGAAGCCATATTTAACAATTAGACTACACATTTCCTTCTATTTCAAAAACATGCTCTGCCAGCTTTGTATTTGCATTATATAGCCTTCAAATACAGTTTTTGGATCAGTGCACCCTGAGCTTATTTTCACTTTAAACTATCGTCTCCTCATTTACCCTTCCTAATATTATCTGCAAATTATTCTTCTGACATTTTTTCTATATGAAATCATAACTCACAGTCAACAGTCTCTACCTTACTGAAATGCTTTCTCAGAAAGCTACGCTGTATCTATACAACTCTCTTTTATACTGAATAATTATTAAAATTAAATAATGGTATTTTCCATTTATATATCAACTTATACAACGCCTATATATGGCTTCATCTGTATCAGCTGCAGAAGTATAATACAATAATTATTATACAGACTATAGAAATGCTGTATAACAGCACGGCAACTATTTTCAATTGCAGATGTATGTTGCTTCTGAAACATCCAGAAAAGTTAACTAAAATGTTAGTATATTTTCTAGGCTAACATTCACTATACAGAAGTGTGCGTCAACACTGGTGATTTATTAGAGGTCCATAAAAGAAATCCAGCATCACTGATTAAAGCTAAAAAGTAGAAAGAAATTCATCAAATAGTAACTGAAGGAAGATGCTTGTGTAGGCCAATGGAATCTGATTAAAATTGAAACGAATCCTAAACCTGTTCCGTGACTAAGTAATAATGGATCTCAAGTTTGAATCATCCTAAAAATTTTATTTACATTTATTCCAGTTGATTGTGCCACCTGTAGAACTTCATAATACCCCTTTTTGCCAGCTATAACTCCTGTATGTCAAACAATGTCATTTTGGGTTATTTTGCTAGAATTTATTCCGAGAGGATCAGCTGGAAGGTTTTTCAAAAATTTTTGCTCTTATCCTTTGAAATAGCTGCATTATAAGAACAGTTTTTCCTTATTAGCCCAATGAGATCTAAGTCATCCACAAATACAAGATTAATACTCCAAGCACCTAAATCTGATCATCATCTTAAACTAATATGATGACCGTATTACACAGTAGTCTCTACTCCATCATTTTGTGAAAATTAATGGAAAGCGAGGAAATGACAGGACAGGCATGGAAACCACTAGTCCAGAGGAGTCTGACATGTCACCTACTAAACTGTACTACACTTGTTAGACTCGCCACTCCAGAGGGAAAGAGCAAGAGATGGTGTTTATCTGATTTGGGAAATACGACTTGCTGTGTACAGCTTCTCTTTTTTTTTTTTTTTTTTCTGTTTGCAAACACAGTAGGACACGAAAGTGTCTTTCCAACAACAGCTGACAATGAAACTTTATAGTAGCTATGTGCAAACAATTAGTCCTCTTGTAACTGCTTTCTTGGCCTTCTTCAAAATCACTCAATAGAAATAGCTGCTGATGAATATTTCAAATCTAGTACATTTTAATAAAAATGCAAAGACCAACAACGGTAGCTGAGATATTTCAGTGCATGCCTCCATAAAAATGTGTGGGGCTTTAAAATCTCAGAGGGAAATATCAGCATTATGCGTTGTGGCCGTTGCTATGGTAACTATACTTTTTTGCTTTTATTCAATAACAGTGTGAACTAGCTCTTAAGCCTGTGAAGCAACATGACCTGCTGAAATCTAAATTACTAGGCTTCTACATGCTTATATACATGTTCATTTCTGTTGCATTTTTTCCCTCAAAAATGAATGGATTTAAACAAAAAAGCAAAGATTTCCACCAGCTGAGCCTTTTCCACTACTTGCTGTGCCTCTCACTTTTTAGTTCATAAGAAATATGAGGTAGGCACTTATGTAAAAGTAGAGGAGTTTTCATCAATCCAAAACTTCTATCATTCTGTGAAATAACAGTAGGGAAAGTCTCATTCTCCAGCACAGCAAAATTCACTTGTATTCAATCATTTTGTATGAAAGAGGACAAGAAGATTAATAATGTAGGGCTACAAGCTGCACAAATGTTATGTAAATGTAAATGTTATGTAAATGTTAAATGTTGACTATCAAACCAAATACTTTTATTAATGCATCCTTTGTCTTGTAGTCATACATATAATCTCCAATTGAGATTGGCTCCATTAAGCATTGTGTATAGACACAAGAAGAGCTTGCCTGAATACTTTCTCCAAAACTTATCACCTTGTAAAACTATTTATTTTTTTGTTAGCTTTTTATTTCTTTATTTAACATATTTTAACTCTGTAGAAAAAAAAAATGGACAAACATTTTCAAGGGAAAGAAGTTTCATGACTTATTACTGAGCTTGTTTTAATCTCAGAAAAAAACTTCGATGGAAGAGATGAAATACCAGGGTTCTGATTTTGCTGACAGGATAAGAAGCAGGGAAGAAAAATTGGAGGGATTAGGCTTGAAGGATAAATTGTCTACATTTAGGTGTTTTTATCTAGATGTTTGTATATGAGTTTAGCACTTAAGCTCAATAGTCAATAAATACCCATTCAATAGAATATACAGACAGATTTGGTTCACAGTGCAGGAGAAAACCAACTATGGACAGTTCTGAAACTTGTTTTGACTAGACATCCATGAACTGAGATCTTGAACTTTTTAGGTCACAAATGGACAACACTTAAGTTTAGATAAATTAATGAATCAATATCTTCACCAAAAATTTGAATTTCTGAAGTAGATTTTTTTTGAGCTTAATAATAATATAACATCATACAGATATTCTGTTGTACAGCTGTTCTATTGGGCAATAATTTAGGCTGTGCTTTTTTTATTGGAGAATTTGTGCATTACTTGCCCTTTCTGTCATCTTTGACTGAGTAGAGTCTGATATGACAAACTGATAATCGCTACTGTATGTAATAGATGCTCTGTTATCTTGTCTAAGAATCGTCTCCCTTAACTACCTTAAATATCTACTGTTTAAACATCTGCATCAGTTTTAATAATCTAGATCACCATCAGTGATCACCACCCCATTATAGTGTTCAGTTTGTTAGAGCTACTTTGACAGTTTGATTATGTTGCTCAAACCAGGGTGTATAAATGTCATCTGAGATCCTCAGCGTATCCCAGTGGGCCTTCAGCCACCACTTAGTACAATTAGATCTCTGCTTGGTCTTTTCTTACCCTTCTGATTCCACATGTATGTTTTGAATACCCTAGGACATTTAAAATTGCATTAGATACTTTTGTGTAGGTAGTTGAATTAAACTTCAAATATCTACTATAGGATGGCAACAATTACACAGCTAGAACCTCCATTTCTCTGTGTTGGTCTTAAGGAGAGCTGAGACAGACAACTGAAATGTAGTTGTCTTTAGCGTACATAGCTGAAGCTGGCTGAGGTCAGCCCAAATTCATGGTTCAGCATCATGCAAAATAGATCCCTTTCATAGACTTATAAAACATTCATTTAAATCAAACAGCAATTTCTTCAGGTAGTATTTGCTATGGGCCAAATACAGATTCAATCAAACTTGTTAATTTATCACATATGAGAATGTGACCTGCTTTTGTAGCCCTGCTCTTGTAGTCAAAAATTGCTGATTTAAAGTTTTCCAAACTGAAACTTTTTTGAAGCAGACTGCATAGACAACATGGAGAGTCAGCGTGACTTTATTCCAACATAAATACCTGAGAAAGATGACATACTTCAGTCCTACAAAGTATGAAGATCTCCTAGTGGGAAGAAAAAGATAGGTGAATTGTCATGTGGTTATGACTTGAAGTGGAAGATCTTGGCAAGTAAATGTATAAGATATTGCAGAGTTATAAATGTGATTTATTTCTTTCCAGGGGGAGGCACTAAAAAGTAGAATAAGGAAGAACTATACGGAACTTTTAAAATTTGCAATTTTACATGATGGGCTATTTCACAAGTTGGAACAATAAAATAATTAAGAAATCATTACAAAGAAGTGTATTCTGACAGCAGCAGAAGTGTCAAAAACACAAGTATTTCATTGGACTGCTTAATTTCTTGAATTTACAAGGAAATTTAGAGTGTTTTTTGAAGCATGAATGTCATATTTATTATGTTCCTTCTATATAAGAAATAAGAGGTACCTAACAATGAAAATACTTACATAGGATTATCTTGATGCACTGCTCACAAGGGTATTTCTATGTATGAGGTGAGGAAAGCAGCACAAATGAAAAATTATGAAAAAAAAAGGTAGCTATTAGAGTTTAAGTCTTGTTACATTCTTACAATCTTCTCACATTCAAATCATTCTTCTGTGATACAGGGGAATCAAATTCTGGAAAAGATCACTGAAGTCCAGACCTTGTAGTGATGCCCGGGGTTAGATATCTACTATCTAGTGTTCCTGTAGAGGTTTTCCACAGATGTATTCTTCTTTATGAGGTATCTTAAAACATTGTATTTTGTATTTATTTGTTCATATTTATTTAATTTGTGAAAAATCATTAATAGCACAAAGATATGAAGTTCTGGCTTGTTGTCTCTAAAACACTCTATTGTTTCCAGGTTCAAGTCGATTTTGTCTCCTATGTTCTTATAACACTGGGCTAAAAATATGGTTAGTTTTTTGAAGGATTTAGTGGTTTGCAATTTCTAAACAATTTTTTTGCAAACCCATGGTAGACACTGAGCTACAGACTCTGCCTCATTCCAATTCTCATACCCTCTGAGAGGCAACAAGACACAGAAAAATGTATCTTGTCCACCCAAATTTGCCTCTTACCATCTGTTCCTTCCTCTCTGCTTTATCTCAGTGTGTAGATTACTTGTTCAAGTCAAGCATAATAGTGAGATATGCTAAAGCAAAGAGGACTAGTAACACAACCCATACTATGGAAATAAATCCATGCTGTAATGAACTAAGGTACTCTGCTATTTGCCACCCTCTAGTTACTCACTTACAATCTCATTATCAGTGCCCGTAAAGGGAATTATCACATTTATAAAGTCTTGAGGATGAGCATTGCTTGCAAACAAGTAAAAATGTGATGGCAACAGCCAGTTTATTTAATCAAGATTGTTATTTGGAATATAAAAGAAGCCTTGCACCTTTCTCAAGCATTAGCAGAGAAACAAGAACCCCCTATGTGAATGTACGTAGATGTGCAAATATTACTCTTTTGGTCAGCTTCAGTGTTCTGTTTGTCTCTCCTCCCTGTGGAAGCATTGTGATTTTTTCTAGGACAGAATTGGATTTTTTTGTTGTTGTTTGTTTGACTACCACTTACAAAATGTTGGAATCGCAGCAATCTCTCTCACCAGCACAGACATATTTTACAGCAACCTGTTCTTCCCTGCTTAGAAATCCCATTTTCAACGAAATTAAAATCTGCCCCTAAGTCTTTATATGCTCTGACTAGCAGCAGTGGGTATTAAGTCATGTAACTTTATTTGTTTACAGTCTGGACTTCTCCATATAAACAGTGAGTTCAGTCATAATAAATGGATAGGAAATTTGCATTATTACGACAATTTATCTAACTTATTTCGGGTACTGATTTCAAGATCATACAATTTGATGTTAGAATTTTTCCACAAGGAGAGGCCAAATAACTATATGTTTATATTATCCAAGAGTATATTAAGCCAGACAAATGCCACCCAGATTTATCAGGATTCTGAAAGCAGAATGAGTCTCAGAATAATGTCTGAGTCAAAAGTCCGAAGAATAGACAGACTGGGGCCCATGAACAAAATGAAAATAAAGTGCCTTCTTATAAAACAAGGCCAGTTAGACAATAAGCCTCCATCACTTACCAGTTTCACAGTGTTTTTATCTAACTTGTTCCGAGTTTTCCACACTGAGTCATCAATTAAAGATAGTATTTGCCAAAAACATGTTTACTTTTTGTAACTGTGCAACTATTTGAAAGTGTTCTTGTTTCCTTGGAATTTAAACTGTAAGAACAATATACTATGGCAATCTTCTTCTTTTGTTGTTTTTTTTTCTTCATTTTTTCCCCATAGCGAAAGTTTATTTGGAGGAAAACATTCCACTGAATGGTAGACAACTAAAGCCTCAGTCATTAATTCCCAGGAATGATTGAGAGAAATTCTTTATAAAATTTAAAAACCTAAAATTCTCAAATTATTTCATATTCTATGTGGAAAGATGAGTAGGTTGATTCTTATCAGGAAGGACTTTCCATGGCTTCCATGAATTTTGTTTCCACTTCTCTAGCACTTTTTGAAAGGACAAATTAATACAGAAGGGTAATCAAATCTGTCTAGGGAAGGATTTAAGCAAGCAGCAACTTCCGAGGCTGACATGGTTAGTGAAGTACTTCTGGGTCTCAAATACTTGTAATGAATAAACTCATCCCAGAGCTGACAAAAA
>WBMW01006011.1:93174-114659 GCA_013396635.1 Penelope pileata | reverse complement strand
AAAAAAAAAAAAAAAGCTCACTCTTATCCTGCCTGCGAACCGTTTCTAGAGCTTTACCTTCACTTACAGTTCTGGAATGTGTGACATTTCAGTATTTGTTGCAATGATGCACTCAAACCAGAGCTACATCCAATTTTCCCACATACACTATGCTTGCAACAGAAATTCTTCATTTTTTGAAATATTTATGAGAATACTATAAAGAGTTGAGTTGATCAAAAGAGTTACAACATTCAAATCTTCCAATATTTTGGATACTGCTTCCGATAGACATCAGTACTGTAGGTTTCTAAATACTTCTGAGGATCTTGCTCCAATCAGCTTCAATTAGATTTTGGATCTAATATGTATGTTTGAACAAAAATATTAAGCCTTGAGACTTCCTTGGCAAAAATTTCAGTATCAAAATGTCTCAGATGGTGTAGAAGGTGAGACTAAATCCTGTGCATTTTGTCATAACTATCCTAACCCTGAGTGGCTAATGAGGATACACTTACCCTTTCTTCAGCAAACAAACTGAATTCAGAAAGAAAAAGTATAAATAAAATAAGACTGCCAATGTATATTGAAACTTCTGACTATGAATATTTTGTTCCAGATGCAATACAGAGCTGAGACATTGACCTATAATCACACAATTCAATGTTAGGTATACAACACAGAAAGCAAACCTTAGGTGAGAAGCATGAGGTCCTGTGCAAATGCTGTCAAAAAACTCAAATTTTGCATGATGATCCCAAGTGCTCGCTCATCTTACAAATTCTAACCTCTTAAGAACATGTAAAATCACGGTCCACTCAGGCTCAGACAGGAATTAGGAGAAGGGGATTTTTAGGCTTTACTATTCTTGTACCAAAACTTTTTTTGCATTCAGTCCTTAAGCCAGTAAAGTGTTGGTGAAACTCCTCTCCGGTTCAGAGACGAATGCATGCTTGAATGCTCTTGTGAAGTGGTGACATACTCTTCAACAAAGCAGTAAGATGTTGGTGCTTCTTTGTATCTGCTGAACTTGAATCCATGTATATTAAACAAAAAAGATATTAGTGGGTTTATACCAGAACAGCATAAATGGTCTTTGCCAAGCTGAACCATTGGAAAGAAAAGAGTAGGTCAAGAGGAGAATGCTTTCATTGCTTTATTGACCCATTCTGAACTATATTTTGAGTACAGTTTTTTAGATTAATACATATTGAATTGCTTTTTTTTCTGCACAGCCAAATAATTAGCTCTTTTCCTTCCTGTTAAGGAAGATTATTATATTTCATAGAAATGTTTCTTAAGCATTCTACAAAGATGTATCGGTTTCTATGAGAGATTATTTCTAATTTCATACACTTCTTACAGTGTAATAGTGGAGTAATTAACTTTACAGAACATTTAAATGTTAGCTCACTAAGTCAGGAAGACTGAGATGTGAATATCGAGAAATTTATTAATTGGACAGGTGTCTTGTAGAATGGCCCAATGTCTTTTGATTGAATCTGACTTAAGCATTGACAGTTATTCATAAATAAAAGACAATACTTAATGTTAGGAAAGTACTGGCATAATGGATTTAATAATTCATTGTAATAGCCTTGAAGCTCTTTGCTACTGTATGAATGACAGCACACAGGGAATGCAACAACCAACATTGCTAGAGACAGACAGTTCTGTTGCTTTCAGTCTGGATTTCACCGTTGTCTTCAACAGAAGTGTGAGCTCCCTGGTGCATCTTCACTTTCATTGTCTCAGAACATAGAGAAGCTTTGCTTCTATGCTTGACATTTTATTATGGGTATTGTATTCTGTAACTTAAATCAGTACCAAAGTGAGATTTAGATTCAAAGCAACAGCCTACACATAGAATGTCCCACAGGCTTGGTAATTACCCTCATGATGGGCAAGTCTTCTCACAGTGAGAAATGTCGTACCTTGCAATATTTGCAAAAATTGGACTAATTCCTGTTAGCAAGCACTAAGCATTGTGGTTTAGAACGATATAGGAATTTTTGATCCAGGGTCCTTACTTACCATAATGCTGTGTATATCTTTGTAGTTGATTTCCCCCCCTGCTAATTCCATCTGTCCTGCTTTTTCATTAAGTAATTTAATGGAGTTTATTTCAAATAAATTTAGGAATTAATTGCTTAGTACTTGATGTACGTATTTGTCTTCATATGCAAACTTTTCAAAACAGCTTTGTTCACAGTAGACCTTAATCCTGAAAATTACAAGATAACAAGTATTTCAAGGAGTTTTCCTGATCAAAGTTGAGCTAAATTGTGGTGATGACAGTAATGATCTTCAGATGATCTGGAAAGTAATTGAGGAAATTGTTTAGAAAAAGAACTGTGATTTTTTTTTTTTTTGCTTGTTTGTTTTTGTTCTCATAATTTCAGTATACTTAGTTCCTTCTACTTCAACTGTCACTTCTCCTTCTTCTTCTTCTTATTGCAAGTTAGCATAATTTAGCATAGCCATTGGGGAACATAATTTCAGCTTTCTTGTCTTGAAGTCATACAGATAATACATTTAGAAAATGTGTTTCAGTAAAGAAATTCATGAAAAATGAACCTTTCCTGTGGACAGTTTCATTTTCAACAAACTAGATTTTTCTAATGAGGAGAGCTGAAAATTCTAGCTGTTACTAAAAGAAAATATTCTGAGAATGTGTACTGAAGGAAGAACAGACTTTCAGTTTTGAATAGAGGACAGAATCATCTTGGTTACATATATGGAACCCAATTAGTAAATCAGTTATTCAGAGACTGTTTGAACACAAAGTAGTACAACTGTCTTATCACTCTAATTGTCATTACTTCACTCACCTCTTTTTAATCAATTACATTGTGTACTGTGCTAAGGAAAAGAAACTTTTCCTTACTGTCTTTTGACAATTCCTTAATTTAAGGCCCCTGTTGCTTCTGCTATGTATGGTTTGAATTCAGATGGTGCCATAAACAGCGGGGTTCTGTAGCTATATTGTGCAACATTCATCTAGGAACTTGCAAAATAAATGCTCTGGTGCAAAACAGGGAGGGGGTGCAATCAAGAAGCAAGGTGTAGAGTGCAGAGCTATATCCCAGTGGTTTCCCTACCTTGATGTTGCTGCATCTTGGATGATCTGTTAGAAGCAGAATGTTTTACATAAACTATTTTCCCTCCTTGGAATACCATTACAATTTCCACTCTGTTTTCTCATGCCACTTTCACCATGGCAGAATCTGAACACCTTCCATAGTATATGAAAGAATGTGAGCAAATCTGTCGTAGTTCGTTTGTTCTTTGTCTTATTTTCTCCCTGGAGAGAAAGCTGTATATGTAGTGGATAGGGACATAAATAATAGATTATTTCTCTCCACAGTCAAACTAGAAAAAAAAATAAATGATTTGATCCAGACTGATTTTTTTGTTGTTGCTTTTACTAAGTAAAACTTTAGAAGAAAAGTCAGTGGTGCATGAAACTTTCTGTTCAACTTGAGAGGAAATATTTTGGTTTTACAGAATAGACAAAGGAAGAGGAAAATGAAAAGTTAGATTCACAAAATATTGTCAGAGCAGAAGCTGGTAAAGGGAAGACCTAGAAACCCAATGATTATAATACTCAACCCATAGCATGGCATATCACAGTTCAGCTCCCTGCTGTCTCTTTTCTCCAATGAAAAGAGAACTACCATTGCGACCAGTCAGAAAGCTTTTCTAGGAAACATCACCTCATTTGTATCATACTATAAAAATAAATATGAAAATAAGCCTTCAAGCATTTACTGAGCATGGGCAAGACATCTGGGTTCTGGTGGTTTGGGTTGTCACCTAAGTCGTTGCACATCTGAATTCCAGTTGATGCTTATGGAATAATTCACTGTTCAGGGGAAAATGGAGCAGCCTTAATGGGAGGAAGTGAAAAGTCCCTGCCTGGCAGTGCCATGTCTTTTTTTGTTTAGGGACATTTCTTAAGATGTAGTGTCTCTTTTTCTTGTGTTTTTTTAAGGACTGACTCTTTTGTTTTCCATCCAAAATATGCTGCAATCTTGAGTGATGCATTAATAATTCCAAGATGTCTAGAATCACAACTTATCCAGGGGATATTTTATGCAGTTTCAGAAGAAATTTTTACTTAGAGGTAATTGTTATGTTTGTAGGTAAATGTTATTTATCTCCTACCATTTGTCCCATTCTTAAGGAGTTCCTGCAGAATTTAATTTTTTTAAACAGTTGTTTACTAGTAAATAACAATTTAAACTGTTTTTCACACTGTATCTTTATATCTGGTTATAATAATTCTCCTGGATATAAATTGTGAAATCTCTTCACAGAGTGAATTCTTCCTGTGGGAGATTTTAATGCCAAAGTAGATCAGCTATGATATAATTAACACTCCCTGATATTCCTATAAGCTGTACTGTTTATCTCTAACCAAGTGACACTCAAGAGTGTAGAAAATTGCATCTTACTATTAAAAACAACTAGTTCTGTGAATGGTGGAGCTAATAAAATTTTCTTCCTAATGGACCGTATTGTACCTTTTCGTTATTCCTTCTTTACCTCTTACAACACAGCCTCAATTCTGCCTTGTGTCCTTTGGATAGCTTCTTCACTTTAGCAAGAGACTAATGATGGCATGACAGTATGGCTAGCTGGGAGCATCTAATGTGCTCATTGCCCAGAGTTACTGCAAAACAATATTTGTCAGCTGTGCTTTCTGCTTTTTTCTCACTAATTTTAACGTATGTCCTCTGTCTGAATGATGAGATTAACAAAATCTGCAAGAATTTAATTCTGTCTTAAAATACAGTGTTTCTGTCAATTTGTTTGAAAGTAACTCATGAACTGAAAGCTTATTGGGGTAAGGGGCAGTAATGGACAAATCAATTCAATGCAATTCGTTCTGCCTGCACAGAATAATAGTTTGTTAAAGCATCAACAAACAACTAAAACACTTCTGATCTCATCCACATTTTCAAAAATAAACAAAATAGTTACTAGATGTCAGGATGTCAGGTGTATACTTGTAGTACATAGGGCTCTAGTTTTTGAGGTGCTATTTTTGGCACATTATTGTCAACTGAGCCCTTAAAACATTTCTTATTAAATTAAAATTTCACTTTAGCTAGTTTAGCTAGTTTAGGCAGGTATAAGGAGTCACAGCCTTGAGTTGTCTGTGAAACACAAAATAAAACAGAAACAAAAGAAAAAAAAAAGAAAATCAATCTGTGATTCAGTTTTCAGCTCTTCTGTTCACTTCCTCTCTGACTTGTGCATGTCATTATAATATCTGAAGTGGATCAACATTATCATTTTTTGATCATTCTTTTCTCTCTTTTCCTTGGTGTTTCACAAATATGTTACTTCAAAGGGGGGAGCTAATTTTATTAATATTTTTCTAACTTTTTCCCTATGATTACTATAAATTTTTTAGGGCAGAGAGGCTCTAATTCTAAAACAACAATGTTGTGTAAAAGACTGGAGAAATTAAAAGTTTTCTTAAATATTTTTTAGGTTTACATAGTCCATAGATTCTCCCAGTGGTGATGTTTTTATTGTAGAATCAATAATTATATTCACTCTAGAGAACAATGGGGTTTCTGCTCTTACTAAATTTTATTTCAAAATACAAAACTCCCTATTTTTTTTTTGAGTTCTGTGTCTATGAATCTCAATTTACTTACATCCTTGACTGCCATAAATTGGTGCTTTCTGATCAAACCTTAGAATTGCAACGTTAAACTATAAATGAGAATGCTATGTTCACAAATATGGAGTCTCAAGTGTACTTCTTTTCATTTACTTTCTGATTACAGAAAAGTATAATTTCCAGCATTAACATCAAATATCCTCAAGCAATATAAATCTTAATTACTGTATGCTGGAAATAGTACTAACAAATGTAACAGGTACTTTACAAGGAAGCAAGTGTGCCCCTATGTACATGTGAAGAATCTCAGCAATTTCTTTTCTGCAATTAACAAGATCTAGATCTGTATAATGGTGAATAATCTCTAAGAAGCAATATAACATGGATAATTATTCAGAACTTCAAACACTCTTCCTACTTATCTTTTAACATTGTTTTCCTGGAAAATACCCACACTAGGTCTCGTATCTAATGAATTGATTAATTTTGAGGAACATTCCTCTGTTAAAACTATTCATAAAATGACTTAGATTGAAGTTGTGAGTTTGGATGATGCTGTACATTGGGAATTCAGGCACAGATTCTTCAAAACTGTTCAGCACAAATCCATCACCAATTCATATTTGCAGGAAATGTTTAAGGGAAAGATGATTTCAAATATGGAATCTAAATGATAAAACAAAAATTTCAAATTTTCAATATCTCTCTAATTGTTTTGTTTTTCTTCTGGTTGGGAGAGCAAGAGTAAGGTCTTCCTGGATCTGTGTGGAAAAAAAGCAAACAAACAAAAAAGCCTCACAGATTTTCAGTTTTCATCTTTGGGAGCTAGAAATCTAGAATTAGATTGCCTTCCCCAGGAATTTACTGCACAGACAACATGGGATCTGCTGTTCTGACTGGTACTGGATCACTGGTCTCTGACACCTATCCTTGGATAAGGTGATAACAGGGGCTGAAGGATGTTCAGCTGCAGATAGCCCAAAGATGGTGCTGTGATGCTGAGACAATTACCCCAGCAGAGGAATATTTAAGATATTATTCAGGCAAAAGCAACCTTAACTCTGCCCTTTTCACTACTCTGTTTCTACTACTGCACATATCTAGTGTTCGTGCTCTTAATGGTCAGACATTTTCTGTGAGATGGGCAGAGATGTTCAACATCTTGGGGACAAACCAAGACACAGAAACTGTTGTGGATCTCAGTTGTCAGTTTTGCAGAATGAGAGAAATACCATTCCCAACAAAACCAATAGCACTGCTTTTATGGTTTCTGAGTCTCTATGACCCAGAAGGTAAAGGGTCTGCTTTGCTCAAAATGTGAATAACAGCTGAAATTCAAACAGAGAAACCCCATATATACGCATATATATACATATATATTTCTTATTTTTATTTCATAATTTTATTTTTATTTTACATTGAGCTACAAAGTATTTTTCAGTAATGTTTCTGTCCCCAGTTAACATCTTTCAGCCATTAGTTTTACCATAAGACATTTCTATACAGTCAAATGGACATTGATCACTATAAAATATTTTTTTCTGATTCTTCTTCAAAACCATAAAGAGAACAAAGGTTCCTCTATAACAAATATTTATAGTCATTTTAAACCATTTTAACCTTTTTTGGTAGCAGGCAGAACATGTCTCTTTGGTCTACAGCTTCTCAGCACCTCACTTAAAATAACAAATTGGCCCCTTCTGCTCCAAGATTGCCTAGCCAGATACAGGATAAATAGCTCCTTAAATCGTCAGGATATTTCTTCTGTCTCTTTGGCCTAATCCATTACTAATTCTGTCATTATCATTCACTGAGGAAAATGTCACAGCTAATGTACTGTAAGATGACACTTTTAACTCAAAATACAGACTCTTCCTTACTACAGGCTAGACATCTAAACATATAAAATCTTTATCTGCATATGTATAAAAGCTGCTCAGGTACTTACATGATGATGACTTAGTAGGACTAAGTACCCTGTGACACATCAAATTCCTCCAAATCCTCACTATAACTGCAGTGTATCCCCATGAGATGAACAATCACAATGGAGCTCCAAGAACATAGAATCATAGAATCATAGAATCCTTAGAGTTGGCAGGGACCTTTAAAGGTCATCTAGTCCAACTCCCCTGCAAAATACATGGACATCTACAGCTAGATCAGATTATTCAGAACGTGGTCCAACCGGACTTTGAATATCTCCAGGGATGGTGCTTCTACCACAACTATGGGCAACCTGTTTCAGTGCTTCACCACTCTGACTGTAAAAAACTTTTTCCTTGCATCCAACCTAAATCTCCTCTCTTTTAGTTTGAAACCATTCCCCATATCACCACAGACCCTGCTAAAGAGTCTGGCCCCCTCTTTCTTATAGCTCCCCTTTAAATATTGATAGCCAGCTATCAGGTCACTTTGGGGCCTTCTCTTCTCTAAACAGCCCCAGCTCTCTCAGTCTGTCCTCATAGGGGAGGTGTTCCATCTCTTGGACCATTTTTGTGGCCCTCCTCTGGATGCGCTCCAACAGGTCCACGTCTCTCCTGTGCTGAGGACTCCACACCTGAATGCAGTACTCCAGGTGAGGTCTCACCAGCGCAGAGTAGAGGGGCAGGAACACCTTCCTCATCCTGCTGGCCACACTTCTTTTGATGCAGCCCAGGATATAGTTGGTCTTCTGGGCTGTGAGGGCAAATTGCTGGCTCATGTCCAGCTTGCCATCCACCAGTACCCTTAAGTCCTTTTTGGCAGGGCTGTGCTCTATCCTTTCGTCCTTCACCTTGTATTCATAGTGGGAATTACCATGACCCAGGTGCAAGACCTTGCACTTGGATTTGTTGAACCTCATGAGGTTCTCATGGGCCTACTGCTCAAGCCTGTCTAGGTCTCTCTGAACAGCACCCTGTCCCTAGGCATGTCAACTGTACCACACAGCTTGGTATAATATGCAAACTTGCTGAGAGTGTACTCAATCTCGTTGTCAATGTAATTGATGAAGATATTGAAGGGTATAGGTCCCAACACTGTCCCCTGAGGGACACCGCTCATCACTGATTTCCATCCACACATTGAGTTATTGACCACCACCCTCTGGGTTTGATCCTGCAGTGAATTCTTCATCCATCAAACATTCCACCTATCAAGTCCATATCTTTCCAGTTTGGAGAGAAGGATGTTGTAAGGTTCAACAGGTAAAATGGTTTAGCAGAGAATAACATCACGGTGGTTGTGCTTATCTAATGCAAGTTGGACGTTACAATTCTGTAAAGTAAGTAAATAGAGTCTAATTGTTTCAGTGAATCAACATCACTAAGTAGGCAGACAACATCTGTGGTGGATGGTATTTAGGAGATTTCTGACATCTTTAAAAAATTAATAACATATAAAGGAATGTTTCTAAAATATTTTATTTATTTTTTGACCTTTCCTATTTAAAATCTATACCTTTAGAAGCTTACTTTAGGTTTATATGTTCATAATATCAAGAAATTGGACAAATTTAGGGATATTTTTTTTTCCTGCTCTCTGCTCCCATCACTCTGAAGTAGTCACTTCAGAATTTCTCAGGGTCAAGAGATAAGACACAAAGTTTTCTGTTTTGTGTGCAAGTCTAATACACACATTAGTAGTATTATGTTTTAATCTAATTGTACATGGTAGGTCCACATATCTTACATAAAAGAGGTATCAGTCAGTCAATATGCCAGCTTTAGAAACTTTCCTACTTAGCACTTTTTGCAGCAGTCTAATCCTTAACAGTCTGTAATTTAATACCTGCTCTGTCAGCAGATTTAATAGCCACTGCAGTAGCTACTTCCGTTGATAGCATCCCAGTTTAGTTTGAGCTTTGCAAAGCTTGGCTGCTCCAGCCCCTCACAAACAAGACCCTTTGATTTGCTGTTGTCAGGCCTGAGGTAACTTAATAACAGTGAAACAGTCTGGTGCATCAGGCTTGACAGCTAGGCTGAATCCAAGCTAGTGAAATCACATTTCCCCCCATACCATTTTTACCTGCAGATATAATAAATTGGCTTAGGATTGCTCACCTTGAGAAGTGGCCCAAGCTGCTTCTCTGTGAAGAAGCACAAAACTAAGCAAAACTGCTGTTCAGTTTCATTACCAACACTATGCTCAGCTCTAATATTAAAACATTTTCTTTCTACTTTTGTCTTTCAGTTGTCACCTTCCCTAGCAAAGCACTGTTTTCTTTCATCAGGGCTTTAGAAATAGCGCCAATTTGTTTCCACCTCCTCTCTGTACAGCTGTGATCTTTAATCCCTGGTATCAATCTCTTTTTCTGTGGTTCCTGCCTCATGCTGTAACCCCTGCAACCTTGGAGCAAATGAGTCTATTTTCGTCTCTGGAGATTTGATGGCAGATAACATAGTTATTAGGGACATCCTTTTCTTGCTGTAATAATGATGATCTGTCTTCAGTAATTTTTCCATGCCCAAATTGCCAGTAAGGGTGGAGGAACACTGACATATTTTTCCTATGTGTGCAGATTGCTACTCTTTCCCTTCCCTTTCCTTTTCTTTTTTTCTTCTTTTTTTTTTCCTTCCTCTTCTGTCTGAGACACTTGTTTATTTCAAATTGTTTCACCCAATCCCCTGTTTTGGCTTATCCATCCATGTGTAGCTTATAACTGTCAACATTTACAGTAGGATGCTCAAATTTGTTGCTCACCACTGATACAGCTGTAATTTTTTTTTGGTCAAATACCTCAAGTTCTCTCACATTCCCACAGTGTGATTCCTATGCCAGTGCCTGAGAAAAGATATCATGCCTGTAGCATTTGTGACCTCTCAGCTTTCCTGAATTGCAACACAGGATTGCAGAGTAAGGTTGTACTCACTGAGAACGACCTATTATATCTATAGTCTTTACTGTATCAAGACTCTTCAAGACTGCTGATGAGTAGAGCTGAAGAAAGTTGTTTCATTTGACCATAACCCACAAAATTTGTAATAGTAGAGGGCAAACACCATGTTTGCAAAGTCCCACAGGCAGCTTATCCAATCAGAACATGATGTGTGTGGGATACATGGGATTTACATAGCTGATGTGATCCAAACTGAAAATTTTGTTAAATACTTGAATTACAACACTGTGGGTTATTTTCAGCTTCAGAAGGACACAGCTACAGTCTCAGTTTTAAATCCTGTGTTTACTGATGACGGTCTGTTTATTATGAAAAGATAAAGGTGAAAACAAACAAGCAAACAAACCCAAACAAACAAAACAGTAACTTGTTATCTTTCTAATTACGTTGCCTTATGATATATTTTCTGAGAATTACATCTGATTTTGATTGTATTTTAAGATTTTTTTTCCACACACATTTTCAAGAATTCATTTGTAAATGTAAATCTACTGAACTGCATAAAGGAAGAGCTCTTGGAGAACATTTTGTTTTCAAAAGGTGTGCCATCAGCTTATCGTCCAAACATCAATCAAAAGGTTCTAGTACCTGACCACCCTCTTAGTAAATAACCTCTTTCCTTATATCCAACACAGCGGAATTTTCCAAACACTTCAGCCCAAAAGGATTTTGGAATCAGTCAGTATTTCCTGCAGAACATCATTACAGCCATAGAGAAGTGGGAAGAGTGCTGAAGGAATAAACTAAATTGTTACTGTCCTGTGGGCCCCTGTAGGAGAAACACTGCAAGAACTATCTCATGGTGCTTTGAGACCTGGGAGGTTGCCAGCTCTACCGCTCTGAAAAACTGTAACTTGAATTTTTGCATTCCTAAAAAATCATAGGAATTAGAAATAACAAAAGATGCAGAGTAATCCCTTATTTTCTTCCTACTAATACATCCTCTTTCCTCGATTTCTCTTATTATTCTTTATAGTAAATAATTCACTCTATTTATAGATGTGCCAGACCAGCGGACTTTCTGATGCTTCCTCTGGAAAACTATTCTGTAAATCTCAGTGCTAGGTGTGTTTGAAATTACTCTGACCTTTAAGTTGAATTCCACTTCTATGAATCAAATTCAGCTTTCATCTTGTGCTACAAGAAGGCACGACATAACAAAGTCAGACTTCCAGACATGGAGACATGGTTTAGTGGGCATGGTGGTGATGGGTTGATGGTTGGGCTAGATGATCTTCATGGTCTTTTCCAGCCTTAATAATTCTGTGATTCCTTCTGGAGGAACCTAGGCAAGACTTCAGGATGCCTTTAGCAGTTTTTATTTCTTCTCATGCTCCAACAGGAAGAATCTTACAAAGAAGAACAGTAGAAAAAAATCAGTTCAGGATATGACCATTATATTCTTAGTAAAGCAGAGTATTATGAAGAAAAGTGTATTAGTGGCCTAATTAAAGGTATTTTAAGAGGAAACTCACTAAGTGTTTGGTCATGGGTGACTGAGTCTACTCTTTTGCTGATCACTCAATTTTATGACTGATGCTGTCTCAATTGTCAGATTAAAGGAAACAGTAATAAATCTTTTTATTATTATTAATTATAATTTTTATCATTTTTATGTCTGTAGGTAAAAGTAACCAAAGGAACTGAGGTTGGTGAGAAACAAAAACTTTCAATCAGTCAGAAAATTACTCATAAGAATAAATAAGAAAATAAAAGAGTCCAGAAGATCGTACTTTCATCAAAAAGGCTCAGCCAATGAGCCAAATAAGAACTTGTGTGTAAGGCAAGTGCTTTAACTCTGGATATAGAAACAAGCATTTCCCAAACTTCACTGGCTTATTTCTTAGAGAGTGCCAGAGGAACTTTTCTCTGTCCTTAATATTTTCATAGTGATATCACTAAAAATAACTTCAGTCCATGGTGACAAACCTTTTAATTATGAACTGTTTTTCTCAGAAATCAAACTTTGGATCTTTTCTAATACTTTTTTTTTCCTTATTTCCCTGGCTTAGTGTCTTAGTTTCTAGTTGTCACAGAAGTTGCCTTTCTCACAGTGTCTGGTATGAGGCTATGTTTTGGTTGTGGAAGATGAAAAAGCTGATAACCTACCGATTGTTTATACTTGTTGCCTGGCAGTGTTGAACAGAGCCAAAGACATTTCAGTCTCTCAGCTTCTTGTATGGATTTGCCAGCAAAAGGGTTGCAGAGGTTACAGGTTGCTGGGAGGAGACAGGATCAGGACAGCTGACCCAAACTCACAAAAGGGATATTCCACACCATATGACATCATGTAATATAAGGAAAGTGAGTTAGCTGGGGAGGGGTCAATGCCTGGGGCCTGGCTGGGCATTGGTCGGTGGATGGTAAGCCTTTGTTTTGTATATCATTTCTTTATTTATATATATATATATAATATAATTACTGTTATTTCTTTTACTTCCTTTGCTGTCTAAGTAAATAGCTTTTATCCCAACCCACGAGTTCTACCACATTTTCTCCTAATTCTCTCCCCCATCCCTGTTGGTGGAGAGTGAGTGAGTGACTGTGTGGGACTTAGATATCTGCTGGGTCAAACCACAACACTTACACAAAACTGAATTTATTTTTTTTCTCTTTTCCTTAGATCCAATAACTCTTTCAACAGTGATTCTTCACTCCATGTTTGACTGGGAATGGAATTTTAATTTCCTAATCAACCTATACGAGCCATGCTGTTTAGACTTCATTTTAGCCATCTCAGGAATTTAGAAGGTTAAGACCATTTCTGTCTCAGCAGGATGCACAGCTCCTGATTCACATTTTATAGAGCCACAGTTGAATTATTGCCACTTTGTTTTAGCAGCTTTCCTTGACCATTGACTGTCTAAGTCCCAGGTTTGCACAAAATTCAGGATCTAGAATGGTTACATAGATATATCATCTTATCACATTTCAACTTCGGATGCTACACTGTCTTCCTATCAAATGTATTAATAGCTGTTACGCTGTTTACATATTATTCACTTCTTGCTTTCATATCTACTTACCTTCTTGAATAGCAGCTGATCAGTCACTGTTCTTGTAACTGAGACTTGCAGTTGCCCTATGTTAAAGATTTGATCATTTAATTTAAAAAAAATAAGGTACTCCCCCTCAGAGCTGAGAAATTTTATTTTTTGAGTTTGATTTTTTTTTATATTATGCTTAGTCTTACTTCACTGACAGAAGTTCTGCTTAATTGTAACGTAGTTTAAGTGTATAATGCCATGTGTTGCTTCTGCATGAAGTGTGCTATTTAAATGCAAATGAGCTAATTAATTCATAACAACAAGTATTATAACAACACATTGACTGTCATGCTCTGCAGTTTCCAGTTGAACACTGTGTATATGTTTTTTTGGTAGAGGAATTGCAGCAGGAGGGTTAATAATTTTAAATCTAAGTACCCTTGTCTGTTTATATTGACCTGTGGTTGTCCCTCTGACAATCTGTCTATCAATACAGAATTTATTAAGAGACCAAATGTTCTGTCCTCAATCCTTATTGATGACTTTGTGTGTAAATAGCCGAAATCACTTCTTTAGATGCTTTCAGACATCACTTTTTTGGGAAATATGGACAATAATTCCTTATCCCCTTTGAAAAGCACACAAAGAGCTATGGATAAATTGAATTACACCAGTGGAAAGTAGTGAACATGATATAAATTCTTAGTAAATCATGTTGACTTCAGCTTTAGCAACATTTGCATGAGAATGTTACAAAACCTGCTAAAAATACACAAAAGTTACTTTTCTCTTTTTCAAATGTGTCTGAAGCCAGTGTACTACCAGATCTAAGATCCTCTGAATTCTCAGCAGGCTATATGTAAACCAGTATATGACATATAAAAAAATCTTTCCTTTCCAAAGCAAGATTCATACTAGTAGTTAATAGCATGAATTACCAAACTCTCTTTAAGTTGACAAAAGTAAAATTTTAGTGAATAAAATGTTTAACTTTAAGCTTATTACTTTAATGTAAAAGATCTCAAAAGAATTCTTCAAGAACTCACCAGAACAAATTTCACAAGAAATTATCACACTTGCAAGGTTTTCTTCAATTTAATGAAGGACTTATTAATAATCATTCTCCAATGTAACTTCAAAATAAGTGGATAATTTGTCTGATTATAGTTCCAAGGTATACCTATTGATTAAATTCTTCTTATGAACACATATCTCTGCTAATTTTTTATGCAAATGTGCTTCTGTATGTACACATATAAATGCATATGCATGGATATTATACAGAAAACACACAGAGCTGTGCATACTTTTCTGAATCTCTCTGTTTACATACACATGCAAGTTGAAAGAAAATATGTAATGCTCAGACACCGACACTTACTATAGCAAGAAAAAGAAAAAGAAGTCTTAAATTGCCCAGTTATGGAGAACATTATGAAATGTAAGATTGAGAAAGACTTTCAAAAATATAACGTTGAATGTAGCTGTGTAATTATGCAAGCCATCGTATTTCTTTCTACTGTTTTGTTGCATAGTTAAATTAAATATACAAAGAGTGCAAAGAAAGATTTACATTATAAGAAGGCAGTTAAACACTTCAGATTGCTAAAAACATTATCTTAATTGTCTGCCTATTATGTTCAGAAGAAAATCATTAGCTTTCTCTTTATGAGAGCTGTCATTGCCAAAAATACTTCATTCCAGAAAACTGGATTTAAGGAAAAATATTCAAAACAACTCATACTTAAGTCATGAACAGTTTCCTTTGAACTTTTTAAGTACCTCGAAATTAGCATAGACAGATAGAGATAGAAGAGTCTTCTTCAAAACATCTGTGAACCTGAAGAAAAAGATTGATTCCTTTGGACATTTATTAGCAACAAGAAAGAGAGGTTTGGAAAGGCAAAGACGTCTCATATAAGAGATACAGAAACATGATGAGAACTGAAACCTCAAGGCACTATTTTAGCAAAACTAACCCAAGTCACTACAGTAAGAAAAACAAACAGCAAGTTTTCATGGTAAGAACGACGGAAAAGGGGGAGGGGGAGAATGGGAAGGAATTATCTGGTTTGAACTGTAGCCCTCCAAAACTGAGTTCTCTAGTTTAATCTTGTCATCAGTTTTCCCTCCCTGATTTAATAGAGAGATACAAAGAGGTGGATACTTCCAATGCACTGTTCTCCCATCCTCACACTGAAGAGGAAAGACATGTAACAACCTTATACTTAGGACAAGACTTCAGCACTTAATTTGGAGCAGGCAAACAGTGATCTGTGCCCTGGAACAGAGGAGTCATCCACTCAAAAAAACTTATAAGTAGATGAAAAAAAAATAGCTGTACATAATCACAAAATTAGATATCAAATATTTAAGTCAACTGTCAAATGAGTCATTTTAGTCAGTACATCAGATGAATTATGATCTTACAAAACACATCTTGAACAATAGCAAATAATGCAAAAATTGAGAAATCACAATCTGTTGGTAGCCATGAGTTTAAATGAGACAATTAAATTATCTCATTGCTAGTGAATTCTTAATCTTTAAATATGAGAAAATTTGGATTAAGACAAATCTTGGCTACAGACAGGACATCGGTATTATTTTTGTCTCTGTCAATGACACTGAGAGTAGTTTAAGGTATATAGTTTAATATTAACATTCTTAATGCGCAAAAGAAGGTGAAAACACTCCTTTCCACTTTTATCTTTGTCATGGTTTGACTCAGCAGATAGCTAAGTTCCACACAGTTATTCACTCACCCTCCCCCCTCCCCAAATGGGACAGGGGAGAGAAATAGAGAAATACGCAGTAAAACTTGTGGGTTGAGATAAACACTATTTACTAAGATAGTAAAGAAAGCAAAAGAAATAACAGTACACATATATATGTATCTATAAAGAGGATACGCACAGCAAGGGCTAACAGCCAGCAGTGACCCTTCCTCCCGGTTAACCTCTTCTGTAACAAAAGCAACAGGAAGTCCAAAAAACCAATCACATGATGTTATATGGTCCAGTATGGAATAGCTCTTTGGTCAATTTGGGTCAGCTGCCCTGGTCCTGTCCCCTCCCAGTTCCCAGCTCCTTATGCCCCCCTAACTACTTCACTGGCAGAGGAATGCGGAACTGAGTATGTCCTCGGCTCTGTTCAACACTGCCAGGATGTTATCAGTTTTGTTTCTCTTCTGAGGCCAAAACATAGCTTCATACTAGACACCAGGAGAAAAGTAACTTCTGTTAGAAACTAAGACAGTCTTTTATTTGACTAATCTATTGAAAACCTATCTTAACCTTTTTCTTATCTAGGGCAGATAGCACCCTTCTGTATATTTCTACAGCTTCTGAAACACCTGAATACTGAGTTCCTGATGTAATTTATAAGTATTTCTACAAATAACTTGAGTCCAGTAAGATAGTGTTAAAGGATTCAGAGATAGATTTAAAACCAAAACAAAAAAAAGAACAGGGCCTATGAAGTTTTGGCCTCCTGGGTTGTATCAGCGCTAGCATTGCTGATCTGATGAGGGAAGGAATTGTGTGGCTCTACTCCACGCTGTTGTGGCCTCACTTCAAGCACTATGTGCAGTTTTGGACACCGCAATATAAGAAGGACATAAGACTATAGAGAGCATCCAAAGGAGGACTTATGAAGATAGGGAGAAGTCTAGAAGGCAAGATGTATGAGGAGCAGCTGAGGTCCCTTGGTTTGTTCAGCCCAGAGCAGAGGAGGCTGAGGGGAGGCCTCATGGCGGCCTACAGCTCCTCACAGGGAGCGGAGGGGCAGTGCTGAGCTCTGCTCTATGGTGACAGTAACAGGGCCCGAGGGAATGGCATGGAGCTGTGTCAGGGGAGGGTCAGGTTGGAGATTAGGTAAAGATTCTTCATCAGAGAGAAGTGGACATGGTACAGGCTCCCCAGGGCAGTGGTCATGGCCCCAGGCTGCCAGAGTTCAAGAGGCGTTTGGACAATGCTTTCCAAAACAGAGTTTGATTTTTAGATGGTCCTGTGTAGAGCCAGGGTTTGTACTTGATGATCCTTTCCAACTCAGGATATTTTATGATTCTATGATTAAGCTCAGAAATAATCCATCCCTTGGATTAACAATGTTAGTTCTTAAAAACAAATACTGAATGAAGAGTTCAGGCATGAAATTCAAACTACTTGTTTTTCAAGCTGCTATGATGGAATCCACCCTTCTGTAAGGTTAGATGAAGTAAGAGAAATGTGGAAATATGGCAGAGTCATAATATTTCTTGTGTTCAAGAAACGTCTAGATGAGGTGCTAAGGGATATGATTTAGCAGTTTAGCAGCAAATATTGGTGGTAGGAGGGTGAATGGACTAGATGATCCTGTAGGTCCTTTCCAACCTAGTGTTTCTATGATTCTATGATTCTATTGGTCCAAATATCATCGAACTGCAGATTTACACCCTCAGAGTAGAGGAAGAGATTAAAATTCATTTTAAGAAATGTGATGTAGACATAGCAATGGGTGACTGAAAACACATAAACTAAATCTAAAAGGTCCGTGAGACATGTCTTGAGAAAGGAGACAGCTAAGAAATCAACAGACTGAGTTATACACTATTTAACAGAAGTATAAGAGAAAAGATAAATTTATTTCTGTATCCTTCTTGCACTGCTCCTTCTGCAGCCTTTGGTATGTCACTTAAGTACCAGAAGTAATTTACGATTTGGGATACTTCCACAGTGCAATGCAAAGCTTGAGACAGCTGGGACCTTATTTCAACAGTGCTGAGAACTCAGGAATTACCTCTCTGTTTTTTAACACATTTTTTAGGGTCAGGCAGTTCTAAGGGCCGGGTGATGTTTCAAAGAGCTATGCTAATGATCACTGTGCACAACAGCAATAGGAAATGCAATTTGTCTCAATACCAGAAGTCTAAATAAAGATAATTGTAAAGTAGTTTGGAGTATAGAGGAAATTTACAATTATTGACTGGTGATCATTTAATTTATGCATTATGAGGAAAAAATTAAAATACAACATATATGATACGAAATAAAGATCTTAAATAATTCTACTCTTGAATACTTCTAGCTTTTCTGGGTGTGTGTCATAGTAAAACACATTTACCCAATGGACCAGAGCATTTTCTCTCAAAAAAATGAGCTTGTAATGTAAATGCTGACACAAGTTCAACTGTAACAACACAAATGAAGGCAGTTTAATAACATTTTTATTGCTGTAATGTCTTTTAAAAATGAAACACCTGGGATTTGTTCTTAAAAAAAATTCAAGAGTAGATTTGTAAATTGTTCTCTTCATATGATGGGAAATTAATTCAACAACCGAAAGACTGAGAAGTTAACTTAGCCTACCAACATTTAAAATTATTCAAAGGAAAGATAATTAATAGGAAAATTAATGTATTTTCCTGGAAATACATTGTTATATAGGCTAGTGTTTAGAACTTCTTACATTTTAAAGAGATGTTAGATTCTTGCTATAACTCTGCAGGTACAGAAGACACTACAAAAATAAGAGATTTTGTACTATGGGTAGAATTATCCTCTGAAATTACAAAACAAAAGTAGTGAGGATTTTGTGAAACACTAAGGCTAACGTTCAGGGACATATTTGTACATGAGCTATATCCTAAGAATGACATACTATCAGGAAAACTATTAAAAGAAAATAATATCTTTATAATTGTGCTGTATTTTGCATGGATTCTAGGAATTGCTCCAAGCAGTATTTGCATCTTCTTCTGGGAAACTCTTATCTCTTGGGATACAGGAGAATTTTCACCTCTTAACAAATTATCAGAATACTGTTGTGAGGGGCAAAGCTGAAGAAAAAGTAATGTGATCTTATACTTCAAAGTCCAAGTGTCCAAGCTCAGCCATCCATGCTCAAGCATAAATGTTGCCAGGGACCAGTTCAGCAATTCACTGAGTCTTTGGCTTCAGTGACATTGAAGTTTATAACAATGTCTGTCTGTTGCTGACATAGCCTAAAAGATAAAAGATGTCAGTAGAAAGGGGCAGCCAAGTTTTTGACTATCCTCTGTGAGAGGATGTTGTCTAAGATGATAGATTATTAACCTAATTCTTCAGAATTAAATAATTAATGTGATTCTTGCATGTGATACTTCTGATTTGGCAGCACGCTGAACTCCGCGCTGCATAAATCCTGAAGAGCTTACTTTCTTACTGATATTTTCATATTAAAATGAATTGCAAGTGTCGTAAAATATTGTTCTTTGTCACTTACCCTAATATTAATACATAACACAATGATTTGATGGATTTTCTATTGATGCTTTCATAAATATGTATAGAGAACCACATTTCTTTGCATGACTTTTGTAAAGACTTTGGATCTATTAATGCAATGCAAAGAGTTTTATGTCTTGAGGTTTGTAATCATTTTATGAAAAGTTGGTGATTTGATAGAAAGATAGCTAATGACATTTCATTTGGAAACCTTTGTTGTCACTAGGGGCTGCTTTCACCTCATCTAGATTTATTTGTGTGTTAGTCAGTGTTTCATTTAACATACAGTCCTGTTCCAGTCAATAGACAGTCCTGATTCATGCCATTTTGCAGCAGTGCTCAAAACAGACGGGATAAATTACTCTCAGGAGATGCCAGTCTCTCTGTCCAGGATTCTGACAGAATCTATATGGCCATCTTAGAGAGTATGCCTGTATTTTCCATGTCTCCACTTCACTTAATTTAAACTCCAGCCTATTTACAACTGCATAACAAACTACATTTTCCAATCAACTAGAAACTCCTGACTTTTGAAAGGGTGATCTCTAATGATCAGATTAAGTTCTTTATTAGCGACTCTTAGATAACCCCTTGAATTCTAGTCTAGGACTCAGGACCCCAGCTAATTCTGCGGTCAGCTGTTTCTTCAATAAAAGTTTTTTGAGAAAGGGTAGAAAGGTACTAGTATTTAAAAGAACTTGGACTCCTTCTTAACATTGATGCAAGTGAAATTTGAGTGTCAGTATATCTGAGGATTTCATCATATCTCTTTCTTACTCTAGGTGCAAAATGGGGGAAAATAAACTTCTCTATGACACCATATTCTGCAATTTTTTCTAAGATATTACGGCAAAATGGTTGAAGGTTGTGCAGCCCTTGGAAAAAAGATGATTAAAGTTGCTATGAAACATAAAAAAATAACTGAAAATTATCTAAACTTTTAAGGTGACTTTTGTTGTAGTACAAAGAGTGACAAAAATTCCAGTTAACTATTGATAGGACTAGAGCGAATGTACTCAAGATGTGTCAGGGGAGGTTCAGATTAGATATTAGGAAAAACTTATCCAAAACAGTGATCAGGCATTGGAATAGGCTGCCCAGGGAGGTGGTGGAGTCATTGTCCCTGGAGATGTTCAAGAAAGCTCTAGATGTGGTACTAAGGGACGTGGTTCAGTGGTTTAGTGGGCAATATTGGTGGTAGGTAGACGGTTGAACTAGATGTCTTAGAGGTCTTTTCCAAACTTGATGATTCTATGAAAAATTGAATGTGATTTGTGCTATAATTGTTATTACCCAAATATTAAAAACTAAAACACAAGTATTACATGCAAGTATGAATTCTATCCCAGACAGATTTTTTCTCACCAGATTCAAGTTAAATAGTGTCATATTCACAGAATCACAGAAGCACAGAATTGTTGGGGTTGGAAGGGACCTCTAGAGATCATCGAGTCCAACCCCCCTGCCAGAGCAGGTTCCCTGCAGCAGGTTGCACAGGTAGGCGTCCAGACGGGTCTTGAATATCCAGTCTTGTTCAATGTCTTCATCAACGACCTTGATGAGGGGATAGTGTCCACCCTCAGCAAGTTTGCTGATGACACAAAGCTGGGGGGAGTGGCTGACACGCCAGAAGGCTGTGCTGCCATTCAGCAAGACCTGGACAGGCTGGAGAGATGGGCAGAGAGGAATCTGATGAGGTTCAACAAAAGCAAGTGTAGAGTCTTGCACCTGGGGAGGAATAACCGCATGTACCAGTA